>JAVYIG010004506.1:0-159842 GCA_035222895.1 Strongylocentrotus droebachiensis | reverse complement strand
TACATTTTTAGCTGGTGGGCAATCAAAAAAGTTGGGCTTTAGCTACCGTACTGTAGTATGTTAGAAAGTCAAATGAATGATTGCCAAAAGTAGGTGCTTTTCTAGTTCACTGGGTTTTTTTTACTCCAAGTACTGTAAACATTTAAAATAGAAAATAATTGTTGTCAAGCATCATGCCCCATTTCTGACAGAAAATGTTATATAATTGTTCATGAATTTCATGCAAAAAACTTTTTAGTTTTATTTATATTAAGTTTGTTCTATCCCCTTGTCATCTCTAATAATTACTTGTCTGTGTATGGGTCAACCTTCTACAGTCTATAGTGTGAGCACAGGACTACATTTTTTTAAAGTTTATGTATTTATCATATCATGTTATTATAAAACAGTTAAAGACTATTTGAATTGTTATTTCTGGTTGGTGTTTTTGTTAAATAGCAAACTATCATTATTTTCATGAAATGTGTGGATAGGTATCGTGAAGAAGGATAATTAGCTGCAACCTACCGGTTTGAACTTAAAGTAATTGAATGTCCTTCCATCTTTGATCTATGTTTAGTATTTATTCCAACATTGATCTGTAAATGCATTGATTTTAAGTCATGTTCAATTTTGTCTTGTTATTGAGACATCAATCAAAGATCTTTGTAAATTATGTCAAACATTCTAATCCTAACTGACAACCTGTATCTGATCAGACATCAGGTACAGACAGGTATTATGTTGTAAAACGTGAATGAAGTCCCATACAATGACTTTTCCGTGGGTGGGTGTGAATGTCTTTGATACACAATGAAAGATGTGACTTATCAACGAGACATTTCACTCCCACCATGTTTATAAACCACTCTCTGCCATTGTCAGGATTGCTGTTGTCTCATAAAAAGAGCTTTTTTCTTTTTTTCTTCTGGGTTCCTTTGATCCATTTTTCATATTCTAGTTCAGTGCCCTTTGGGTGCTTCCTCCATGCTTTGTTCATGAAGTGTTTTGATGCCATAGGATTTGATTGGTTGACACAATGCAATACAAGTACAGTCAAATCAAGTAGAAATTCTGAAGTTTTGTGAGGAATCCTGAGCTCCGCACTCGGCGGAACAGAAGGTCCGTCCCGGGCATTTTTCAGACACGGCTCGTTCTATTTTGTCCGTCTCCCTCCCTCCCTCCCTCCCTCCATGCAAGATCCAAAGTTGTTGGCAGGGGTGAGGCAGGGGTGGGAAATCTAGCTGGAATCATTGGATTTTTTTCTTGTTTCTTTGGTTTTTGTGGTTGTATTGAGATGGTAGTTAATGGTATGCTGTCACGGGGTTGAATGAAGGGGCCAGAGGTAAAGGGTCCTCTCACAATAGAGAGGTGCAAGTATCAAGAGTTCGCCTACCTCGCGTACGGACCCCAATGCCGAACGATATAATGGCATACTGTGATTTGGCTTGAGCTCACACCGAGTGAGCCCGAAGGTTGGATTACTGCTATTGGTTAATCTAGGAACCACTAATGTGCTAATTCAATCGTTTTCCTCTTTCTTTCTTGCCTTTTATCCCCCCACCATTCTTCTCACGTCACACCGCCGTGATTGACACCCCGTACTCCATTCTTGCGCCTCAAATTCACGCCACGATGATTCCTGTTCCTCTTTAGGCAAACCTTAATTGGATTAAGTCACAAAGAAGAGGAAGTTTTTCTTTCCTTTTCATAAACCAGAGTCGCGCAGAAATCGGCCTTTTCTTCTCTCACTGCATCCACGGAGGAGGCACTCCCTTGTTTCCTAGATTTCAAAGCGTCACGCTCCCAATTTGTCAGTCGATGTTTTACACGAATGTCCCGTGTTTGTGCAACATGTCGAGCAGTGGCCCCTCCAACCAGATGGTTAACACTTAAAACATGTTTTGGGGCAGTATATATTTCAGGAGACACATCGAGCTCTCCTTCCATCAACAACAAATCCCAATCACACTTCTCCTCCTCATGTTTAATTCATAGCAAGCCTTCATCCGACACATCATCATTTGGTTTGGGTTGATGGTGACCTCACGTGGGTTGTGAGGTGCCTAATTACTCCAAATTACACTGATTACTTCAGAAGTGGTCTCCTCAATAGCTAGCAAACTGACGGTCTCTGGATAGCTCGATGGTGGATGATAATAAGCCTAAGTAGTGTGTCCACCAGGATTTATGCTGTTCTTTTTCGGAGAACACTACTGAAACAAACAAAATAAGAGTTAGTACAGAAAGTTGAGAATATTGATCAAATATTAGGGGAAGCTTATTTCCTTTTTTTTTTAATGTAATTCTATAGATAATTCCAGAATTTTAGTTTTAGACTTATTGAATTATTCTCTGAAATTCTCACTTTAGTCCCAGGTTAGTTATTTTGAAGTACATTTTTGGTGAAGAATAGTTCACCAAAGATTATGCTGCAATGGGAGAAAAATAGAGAGAGGAGGGGGGGGGGTGAGAAAGCTAAGGGGAGTGGAGATAGTGGCAGAGGGAAAAAAAAGAGAAGGGATGTGTTTTTTTTGCCTAGATGTGTAGAGAGTGGACAGTAGAGAGATTGATACAGGTGAGAACAGTGTATCCATCACCAATTACATGTCAGAATATAAGCTTTTCCTGTAAAAAGAAAGAAATCTAGGTATCACATTTTAGAGGAAACAGATGCCTGGAGGTAATGACAGATAGACACACCTCAAAACAAAAGGCGGTAGCATTTTTGCCCCAATCCTGGATGATCTAAGCTTTTCAGAAGCTCCTCATTCACTGAGCTTTGCAAACATGGAGCTATGGAGCTTCACCACACCTGTACAGTAGGGGCTTAAGTGGCCGCTGATAGACGATTGGACACCTTTATCTGAGGGCTTGCCTCCACCACTCATTGGATAGAAGTCTGTCATCATCTGTGTCAAGTAATGAAAGGAAAGTCACATTTAGACAACAAAGCATCTCATTCATTAATCAGAAGTCAGATTATTATTTATCTCGTTTTCATTTTCCTTTTTTCAAGATTTTTTCTTCTTCCAGAGGTGTGCCAACAGTGCCATTCCTCTTGGTATCATCATCATAGACCTAGTCTGGAATTCTAATAATGACTTCTTTCTTTTATTCAAAGTCTTTGAGTTCAGAGAAGATATTCTCCTGTTTGCCTATGATATGTATCCATAATCCCTTATCTCCCCAATAGTCTGTATTCTCAGCTCCATTTTAGTTGGCTTTTTCCTGAAAGTTTGTGCCCAGAATTAATGAATCACAGCGCTGCAGTTTGATGTTTGCATATGTTTCTTGACGTGAAAACAGTGGCTTGAATAGAGTAAATTAGAGCTCATAAAAAGATGTCATGTCATGAAATTTGTCAGTTTCTGGTATGAAAGGGATCATACTAAGGTCTGAATTCTGATCCGACAAGAGCCACAGACATCCAACAGAACCATAAAAGTTGAACATACAGCTAAAATACTATGTATCTATATATTGCAACAGCTGTACCTGAACTTTGTGTGGTACTGGATGGATTAAGGGTTAGCATCAAACACAGCCTATGCACTTTCTACTATCAAACACTAATAGCGTTAGCTGGTTCCCCTTTATGAGATTATTCCAGATTTGAGTATTATTTTTCAATTTCTTAGCCATTTTTTTTGCTCCAGGGCGTGTCCAAATACAGGGGGGTGGTGGAGAGGGGTGGTGGCAGTGGTCTGAGGGGGACAGAGTCTAATCAGACTGGCAGCTAGCAGCTGATCTTTGCCTGCTGATTCTGGTTGCCATAAGAACAGATGAATAGGGAAAGTGGAAGTGGAGAAAAGGCTGTCTTTTTTTTCCTTCTTCTTGTCGTCAAATAAATAGCCTCTTTGTTCTGGTTAATTTGCTTAATTGTATCCAGTATGGTAAATTATGATTGCCATTACCACTACCACTACTGCTACTAAAAACGCTTCATAGACTTTGCTTGTTTCTCTTTCTCTCTTTCTCTTTCTCTCTATCTCTCCCTCTCTGTCTCTCTCTCCCTCTCTGTCTCTCTCTCTCTCCCTTCTTTCTTTATCTGTCTGCTGCACTGACATTCAAATTTTGAAATCATAATTAATTCTACTGTTATTTATCTCCATTATTAGGATTTGTCAAGTATACATACTCTAATTGTTTTTATTAAGAAATTAATTTGAAATTCTACAAGACTCTTAATATCATAAAGCGTATTCAATGATTTATTTTTGCAATCATTCATTTATTGCTTATACTTCCTTGTCACAAACAATGTCTGTAAGTGTGATTGGAGTCTTTTTGACAGTTTCTTGCTGGTACTACTTTTGTGAGATTTTCCTCTGTAAATTCAGAGGTAGAGAATCAATAGTCAATCTATTTGCAACAGGATGTTGACTCTCCAACCAGCCTTCCACTCAAAGACTTTAGGTGAAATGACTATAGCTCCCTCTTTAGGAATATTTCAGAGATTGTTTTTAATCTCTCTTATTTTGCAGCGATCAACTCAAAAGTATGCATGTACACTGTACACATACAATCAAGTTTAGGTACCGTACAGTTTTATCTTGAGAAAACCTAAACAATTGGAACAGGTATTGGCAGGTTCTTTCGATTTAATTTGATTGATTACTATGAAGGATATATTGTTTGTTCTCTGGCAATGTCTAAAAATTTGCTAATGGTAGGATTAGCATTATTTTAGTTGAATATTTAAGGTAATGAAATGAAGTTATGATACGCATTAAAATCACACACAGTATGCAGACAACATTTCATAATTAGGACAATTCAACATGAATGGAAAATGCCTAATACTTTAAAGTTGATTTCTGTCAAAGAACTTTGATATTGCATCCACACATATATCCTAATTATTTAACTATATGTCAGCCATTTGCTTTTATCATCTCTAAAAGAGAATGCATAAACCACAGCGGTTACAAGCCATTTTTTCCGCCACCTCGAGATTCATGACAATTGCTTGAATCACAGTCATATCAAAAGCCTGGGAATCTTATGAAAATATTGACAAATTACCACCAAAAGCACCTTTTTTTGTGCCCAAGCCCGTTGCCATTTGATATCCGGGGATAATTGGGGCGTTAAGCTCAGCGAGGCTGCATGTAATAAGCCCATTGTGGGGCTGTGTGGTTGTTTTTTTCTCTTCTTCTGTGCGCCTGAGAGAGCGTTCCAGCAGCACAATACTTCTCCGCCTCCAATTTCAGAAGGAGAGGTGTAATCTTAATTGACTGGTGCTTGTCAAATTCGGAAGTATTTATTTCATTCTCTCCTTTCAGCGTTATTTATTTTATACATCTGGGGGGTGTTTCACAAAGATCCTAAGTTGAACTTAACACTAAGTTGGACTTAAAAATTATGGACAGCCATTAGAGCCTTAAAATGAAATATATTCAAAAGCAGAAATTCAAGTATTTTAGACTTTTTATAAATTCTACATCCAGAACATGAAATCTCCTTGATGATAGAAAATATGAATGATTTGAATCAACATTTTATGCCTTTTACAATAACTTTTACAAAATGTTTTCAAAGATGCTAATGGCTTTCCATAATTTTTAAGTCCAACTTAATAGAGTTAAGTTCTACTTAGGATCTTTGTGAAACACCCCCCAGATGCTATAAGGACAAGTTGCTTCTTAAAGTGCACGTGTATCATGCAAGTGACTAATCAGTGATGCAATCAGACAAGGGCACCAAGTCGTCTTTGGTTTTGGTTCACAGTTTAAAAACAAAATCAATTAGTGGCCTGATTAGGATTATTCCCAGCCAATATCAATCAAATATATGTCTGTTGGTCTGGGAAATGGACCCAGGACATGTCGTAAATTAGATTTTTGTTGTTGTATAAAACGGACCCATTGTTTTCTTCTTCTTCTTTCTTTTTAATATATTCTAATGACATGTTTAGATATATGTCCAGCTCCATTTTTCAAGTTTATTTGTTAACCAGAGGATTCTGAGTTATGATAGTTGTGTTATTTGTTCATTAAACTATATCTAGTTTATTTCATGTTAGCTGGGTTTCTTCTTCTGAAGAAATAAAATCGAAAAGGCCATAGGTCAACTTTTTTTCTGAATTGCTGAATCGCATTTATATGAAATTGGAAATGATATGAAGCAAATTGATTGAAATTGAAGTGCGAGTTCTGTGAGTTGGAATGGGGGCTAGACCACAGAAGGTTGTGAATAGAACGAGAGTAAAAGGGTTTCTGGCATTATCAATAGGAGGAAATTGGCCCCATTTGAATCGGTGTATTGGTCACACCACCCAAGTTAATGAGTATAATTTGGAGTCTTTTCAATTTCATCTCTTTGCTTTAGGGCAGGAGGGGAATGCCCCCTAAACCGCAGTGCTCTACGGTCAGGAAGAATCGTTCACTGTCAAAATTGTTCTCTGAGCCATCCATCTCTCTCTTTCCATTATATCTCGCTTTCTGTCAGATTTTTTAATTCTTCAGTCTTCACACTCAATATCTTTCTTTTCTTTTCTTCTCCCTTCATTTTATTTCCAGCTTTCTTGTTCAAGCTCAGTTTCTTCACCTTTATTTTTCTCAATTTGTAATTGATGTCATATCTTTGTAGAGAGAAAATCACTGTTTTTCCCCTCCCTCTCTTCAATCTCTCTTTTTTCTATTCTTTCTTTTTTGACTATGCTCAGTTTAATTGCCATGTCCCTTCTCATTTGTGTTTTTCTCAATCTCTTTGAATTCAACAATTAGTTACCCCTTCTCTCCCTCCATTCTGTTAACCTTCCATTTCTCCACCCCTTCATTCCTCCATTCAAATCATCCATCCTTCACTCACTCCAGCACCCATTCCATCTCCCTCCCCCCAGCCAGGAAGTCGATCTAAATTGGGCAGGTGTTTGGTGAAGCGAAAGTGCTCCCTTTTCAGTCTTCCAGACGACTCAACCTGAAAATTGCGCCTCTATCCAGTGGGATGGGGGGCAAAGCTCCCCCATGGTGGGGTCACAAGTTTACCCCCTGTGAAAGGCAACTTCCTACCAAACTTCACACTTTCTTGATTTTCTCTTTGTATTTGATGGAAATTCACAGTGCTTTTATAATTTTCAAATTGAAACAAAAAGTGTAGTGTTGGTCTGTCTCTGTAATTTATCAAGCAGTACGTTTACATGCACTTCCAGAGTGTTTTTTATATACTATAAAACCAATGTATCACTAAGTGGAAGAGGGACTCCTGATTAACAGTGTTCATCTACATATTTTCTTTCATTTATAATTATATACATGTAAAGAGTCTTCAGAAATTTGTTTCAGCAACAAATAACACTGCACCTTGAGAACTGCTGTAACAAAAGGAACACTGCTTCATTGAAAGGGTTTTATTTGATATCCACAAATATTTACACATATTTTTTTTGTTATCATACAATCATTTATTTCTACGTTTCTGGCTCTTAAATATGATAGACAGGTGAAGATCCATACAAATTTTCCATTGACTAAATTGAAGTGTTATGAAAACATTGCACACAAAACATTCTTGGCATTAAGCCACTTACAAATATACATGTACCAGAAGTACAGTAGTTTGTCTATCTTTTGTGGATTATATGTAATTATGAAAGAATACACATTGTTGCAAACGATGCATTTTCAGCAAATGATATGACAATTGGTTAACTTTGAAACAACAGTTTTCATAGTCTTATGCAAATATCATACATCATTTTAATTGGAGAATAAGAGAGGAGAGAGAGAGAGAGAGACAGAGAGAGAGAGAGGGTGAGAGAGAGAGAGAGAGAGAAACTTTCACTTTCATTTTCTTCTTTTATTTTCTTCTTTTATAAAAACCTACTCACTATCAGGTTGGACCTCACCTTTAACATTCATTGATTTATCAATTATCAATTGATAAAGTGTGCAGTAATATCCAGTTGTCCAAAATTTGCAGCCTTCTACATTTACAAGGTTATGAGCAAGATACATGTATTACCCTCTGTAAGTGTAAGAGCTCCCTCTCAGTTTGAATTGTGTACAGGGAAGACTTTTCCTGAATGCCATTAGAGCCACAGTACTCAAGGTTTGATTGATGTGTAGTATACTTGATGGCTTTCAGTGATTGATGACATTGTTTTTAGTAAACTAGATCATTTATTATTATTATTATTTTACTTTAAGGAGTTATTTTTCTGAGTCTACGATCCATTGTAATTCATCCTTAAAAAAACTAGATCTAGGGAAATACCATAGATAGTTGGTAGTATATCAATGGGAAATACTAAACATATTAAAGTTTAGGAAAACTGCTATTCCCCTGCTGCTTCAGAATAAAATAACCACTTTATGTTATGACATGATGACTTCAGAGCCCCTCTATCATATTTTGAAATACATGTGTATCTGATAATGTAGTCTAGTTATCGGAACCTGAGAAACGATTATGAATTGAATTACAATGGGGGAATCAGGACTATAGTTTCAATGTGTCATGCAATTAAGATGGGGGGGGGTGACATGCTCTACAAATAGAGAGGAAGAAGAGGGGGCAACAAATTTTTGCCTCCTTTTATTTTGAAGAGCTGCAAGCAGTAGAAGGTCTCTGTCTGTTTGAACAGGGATAATGAAATCCCCTCTTTGGACTCATCTCCACATACCTCCCTCTCTCATTTTAACAGAGCTTATCCTTCTCTTTGTAAAAACAACTATAGATGGGGGACCACCTGCATAACAAAAACAAATAATGATAGAAAAAGGCTCAAAGTAGCTCTTCATTTATGCCTTCTACATATTTTTAGCTTTGAAACTCTCTTTCTCTCTTCCTTCCTCCCGTCTGTCCGTCCACTCTTCACTCTCACTTGCTTTCTTTCACCCCCACTCTCCCCTTTCTCACTTTCCCTTTCTCCTTGTGCCCTCCCTTTCTTCTCTCCTTGTGCCCTCCCTTTCTTCTCTCCTTACTTATTACGGTTATTTATTGATATATTTTCATATTTAAGTTTATCCTATTTCTTCTCGCGTTTCCTTGCATATTACATGGCTTTTGTTTGTAAGAAAATGGGCATGAGTACCTGATGCATTCTTTGAGTAAGAAACAAAATCTCTAATGGGATGTAGACTTCAAGAAATTGTATTACATTACATGGTATATTTGATCATGCTGATCAACATCTGAGACAACTTCTTAGATTTTTGTTTATCCCTATATAATTATACCTTATAAAGGCAAAAGACAAGCTATCTAAAGTTAGTAAATCAGTCAATTTCATCAGTCAATTCCATCTCTAATATTCCCATGGCATTATCTTAGTTTAAAACTTATTACTTATGACGATGCAGGTTTACATGACTGCTTAAAGTTTTCAACTACATGCTGGGTAATTAGTCAATTTAACTAAAAGCTGGCATAACCTCAAAGTTAATTGAGTCTTTATGGCACATAAGTTCAAGTGAGTCCCACCCCCCCCCCCCCTCCATGCAGTTCTAATCTACAAGATAACTTTAGAGTTTAAAACCAAAAGATTAAAGTTAATCTTTCCAGACTCTTGTGTGAACGTAGCTCAATGTTTGTAGAGTTTTCAAGGGAGAGGTGTTTGCCACTTGTTGGGGGTACACTGATCCAATAATTGGGTCTTGTATGGCCATTGTTACCCCTGGTATGTGAAGACAGGGGCTCAAGACCAAACAACATCAAACAAAAACCTGTGAAGTGTGCCTCTTCCCCTTTTCCTAAAGACCTAAGAGTTATTATGAGTGGGGGGGGGGGGGGGGGAGATGACTCTTCCATGTTGTTATTTTTGTGATGACTAACCATTGGCAACCTGGTATCTTCACAGATAGTTGTCTGATGATGATTGAAATAAAAACATTATCGTCTTCCTCATCCTCATCCTCATCATTTTGGCACTTTTATCAATATACAAAGGAGTTAATAATACTATCATTATTATTATTATTATTATTATTTATTAGGCCAATCATAAAAGCACAATACAATGACATTTTGACAGATCATGCAATACATAAATAATACAAACTCTTTTTTTAGTAACAAATAGAACACAATAATTCCATAGACACTAGTATATAGGCTGCCTTGGAAAGGAACCATGTCCACAAACATTCCTTCCCACACCTGATCTATTTGAACTATGTGATTTTTGTCGACTGCAATTGCTTTTTATTTGTAATATTGGTATAAAAAAAAGCACTTGTACAAATAATCTCCTATGTTAAAAACTAAGAAACAAACAGAATAAAAATAGCTCATGTATTGTGGTCCTACATTGTACAAAATAATTAGTTGTTGTTAGGTGCATACTCTTTTACACTCAGTTTCCAAAGTTTGTGATCTTCAAGGCCTGTAGTGAGCTCTCTATTTGCAAAGAAGTACAGGATGAAAGCTTTGCATTTTAAGAGCAAAGATGAGGTATCTCACAGAAGCTATGAGTCACCACCACCACCACCACCACCACCACCCTACTAAGGTTTGGTATCGGTGCCTACAAAAGAGCAGTCATACTGCTTCAAGCTAAAGGGGATTTTTCTTTTTTTTTGTCCGCAGAAATTAAATTCAAATAGACAGGATAGAATAGGAGAGGTGTTGGGGCATTCCTTTTGTATGAGTCATGGAGCTCATTTACTCAGGTGTCCACACACACACACACACACACACTGATAGTTGTTGACGTTATTTGTCTGTTTATAGTTTATGGATAGAATAGAAATATGATTATGTAATCTTGTTTGTCTGAAGAAACCATATCATAAGACTTTTAATACAATACAATACAATAAAGTAATTTCTATGGCGCTCTAACAAACTAACTGTTGTTTCACAGGGCTTTTATTACATAAAAATTATCAAAGAAGTTGTTGATCATGGTCAAGAGTTTAAGAGTCTGATGAACAAAATTAGAGAGATCAAAAGGGGTAGAGAGCAAGTTTGTTGATAGTTTGTTACATTACATGAATTATATTTGGTGCTTAATGTCAGGATGCAAGAAGGATGTTAACTCTGTAATTTATCAATCAGTACGTTTTCATGCACTTCCAGAGTGTTTGTTATATGCTATAAAACAGATTTGGATCACTAAGTGGAAGAGAGACTCATGATTAACAGTGTTCATCTACATAATTTCTTTTATTTATAATTATATACCTGTAAAGAGTCTTCAGAAATTTGTTTCAGCAACGAGTCAATGCCCTTCTTACTCTGAGCAGACAAGGTATGTTATTTGAACTTGGTATAATAATGACCAGCAATATGTACAAATGTAGGATTCCAGTAAAGGTGGCAAAAACCGTCAGTTTCCACCGATTTGTGAAAAGCCCTTTGACATCTTTCCAATTCTGTCCTATGATCCATTGAAATATTTCACTAAGAGGCTCCCAGGGGAGATTCAAACAAAATGGAAACCCCTCCAAACTTTTCAAAGATATTCTCCCTCATCATGCAATCAGGATAGAGGGAGCGGGACCCCTTAGTGCACTGCGGTCTCTCCCCTAGGCTCTCATCATATTGTTTTGATTATCAGCATGCCATATTTGCTTGGCTCATTTGTCAGTTTAGAAGTCCTCATATTTTCACAACAAATTGGCCCCCCTTTGTCACTCCTGCAGCTTCAAGATCAACCTTAAGAGCGCATCCCCCTGTTTTGAGAGAAGTGATAGTTCTCAGTCGTTTGAGTGGTGTCTCATTAGCGCCAAATGGGTGTCTGCAGAAACAAGTGGGTATTGCCCTCTGTATATATCTATATATATATATATATATATTTATGGATGAATTTATGCAAATGCGTTGCTTTGAATATTCATGTTTTGGGGGTCAGTTCTAGATCATCATGGAGGGGATAAAATTACACTGATTTGAAGTAATCAATTGCCTGGTTTTGTGCTAATTTCTATTAATTTACTATGATTTATGTTATTAGGTAGGGAGTACAGTATGGTAATGAAATATAATTTGTGAACGCCCCAACCTAACAATTTCAGTTTTGTACCCATTTAGATGGGTGCCATTATCACAGCAGCATCTTAACTGTCTTTACATCCATAAAGAGGCCTTAGAGTTATCTTTCTGTGTACAAATACAGTCAAATTTCATACATACTTATTTGAGAGCCATATAAGGTTGTAAGTCATGTCTAAACAGGCTGGATGCTGTTATGACCCTCAACAAAAGACAAGAACTATTAATAAGTAAGTCCAATATCTGGACAATAAAGCCCTCTATCGATATCCCCTTTAAATATGCATCTGTTTGTCTCTTGCTTTTTACAGTATTTTGTTCTTCTTTCAGTTTAGATAATTGGATTCTTCTTTTCAGTTTAGATCAGGCCCCCGTTGCATGAAATTTACCATTGATGGTAACTTTGGTAATCAATGGCAACTACCATGGTAACAGGGCTCAACAGCCAATCAAAATCAAGGTTTCCATGGTAGTTACCATCGATGGCAAAGTTACCATCAATGGTGAGTTGTGTGCAATTGGCCCCAGGTCTTGAGAATTCCTCTTTCTCCTCACTGGTTGGTACCTCTCCTGTCAGTTCAAGTTGCCTTTCATGAAGCACTCCCTCACTAGAGTGGGAAAGTCCAGCCTGCATGGCATCCACTCGCTACCCACCGAGTGGGAAAATATTGTGATAATCGCCTTGTTTGATCATCTGATTCTCCGAGTTGAGAATCTGTCACGATGCGTTACTGGATCTGTTTAATACATGGGTTCCCCCTTCAAAGATTGTGTGGTTTTCCTCAGTCCCATGCATACTGTTTTCTTGTCCTTGTTGAGAAGGTGCTACTTGAGTTTGAATCTTGACATGACTAATTGGCAGGACAGGTTATTTAAACCAGGATCAAACGTATCGGTTACTGCAAGAAAGTGATGGGAAACATTTTGTCATTGACCGGAGTCAGTCAAAAGTGACAGCACTGAATGATATTATTGTAATAGGAATTCTTTTACTTCAAATCATTGTTCATACATAATTTATTTTGACTGATTACATTGTAATACCGAGTTTGGTGCCATGCAATGTTTTTTTCTTTCTTACTTGTTTTTTGGGGGATGGGACTTATGCATATGTTTTGTGTAAGTTCAAAGAGTAAGTTCAAGCTCCTGTAAGATGTTTCTAGTCAATATCTCTCGAATTTCAAAAGTCTGAACTATCTATTTTAGTTATGAAATTTCTCTCCTCCTGCTGTGTGGGGGCTCTCCTCCTGACCAGGGACCTGTTTCACAAAGCCATTTTTCGATGACAAATGACAAAAATCAGTGACAAATCTGTTGATAACCAATCAGAAGCAAGGATTTCAGTAGCTTATAACAAAAACTGTCATTTGTCACTGATGACAAGTTTTGTGAAATGGGGCCCAGGATAGTCTGTTCCTCGCAATGACTAGTCATGAAACCATTCTGTAACTGGTATATCAAAAGTTCAAGCTAGGACAGAGCGAGAATATAAGAGAGACAAAGAGACAAAGAGATAAAGATAGAGAAAAAGATAGAGATATAAAAAGATGGGAGAATGAGAGAGAGAGAGAGTGGAAAAGATGGACGGAGAAAAAATTAGTTGATTGTTAGAGAGTCCATAATTAAGGGAGGGGATGGAAAGATTTAAACAAAACCTGCAAAATTAAACTTCTAACTTTTAGAATCTAGGTGTATCAAAGTCCATTTTCATTTATAGCTGCTTTTTTTATTTTCCTCCAAGAAAGGACAAATGGTACCATGTCCTCGGAATACCTAGTGTATATTTATTTCACTCGTTCTGCGATAACAAATTCACCAAATTGCCCATGCCTCGTCACTTCTCTAGGTCAATAAGAGAATATATGAAGTAGGAGGTATTGTCACTCTCTCACCTATATACTACCCACTTGACACCTTGCTATTCAGATCAGATTTGACTTTCTTCTATTAAAATATTATTGTATTTCAGACGGCCGTGATTGCTGCTGCTATAGCGCAGGCGATGCTGAACTTGCCATTCTGGTCGCCCCAATTACACTCCAAACAATAATTGTGTGTTTTGTCTCCCTTTGTTGGTGTTCAATGCGAGGGAAGGTCTCTCAAAGACCAGACTGTTTAGACAACAAGTGAAGTTGTCGCTTGAAGGTTCCGCGGGCGCTAAAAGTCAAAGAAAATTCCACCTTCTTCAAGTGATAAAAATATCCTTTTTTATTTTTTATATTTTTAAGAATGCAACAACACTGGCCCATATATTTACACACACATCTGTTATGTTACATAAGGAAAAAGAAAGTAGGCAGCTATATTTGTTTAGGTGAAGCTATTGGATATACTCTTCTTGATCAGAATTAGCTTAAATGAAAAGGCCAAGAGAAAAAGGATGAAAAAGCATGATGAAACTGAAGAACAAGAGTGAGGAAGATATTAACTTTGGAAAGATTAACCAATGACTGTAGGGAAACGAATTGGAATATGATATATGAATTGAAACTAGAAATATTGAAGGCTACTGTACATCTTACAAGATGACTCGACAAGAATCCAGGAAAATTTGCATTCCCACTGTAAAAAGAAAAGAAAAGAAAAAAAAATGAATTAGTGTCAACAAAAAACTAATTTACTGCCTCTGATATTTCTTTAATGCTTTGTTTAAAGATACATTTATGATTATTACTGTATTCATTTGCACCATCTCCACTCCAGTTGGGGTATTTCTACTGCATCTACACTATTCCGAGCACCCATGCACAGCGTCCTCTCGCATCCCCATATCTCTCATGGGTATGGAGTGGCAAATGTGGATATAATGTCTTGCCACATGTCTCTGGCAGACAAAGATTCAAAGTCGAACTTGATGAGTGAGTGTGCAGTGATAAAATCCTGTTTAGTTGTCCACATTTTGAAGAGATAAATGCTTCATTTTTAAAAGAAAATGCTGAACTTTAAAGAGAAATGCTTAATTTAGATTTGTTGTTCTTTTTCTATTCTCTTTTTCTGTAGGAATATTTACAAGGAGATCCATCAAAGGCAGAGAAACTTCTGGGATGGAAACCCAAGTGTTCTTTTGATGTAAGTATATGAACCCAGTGTGTACCCCATGATACAAGTAGACATCTACAGTCAAACCTGTATAGAAAGACTGCCCAAGAGAGACACAGAAAGCAGTCTTGAATGGCAGGTGGTCTTCCTAGACAGGTTTACTTTAAAACATGTTTTAAGGGAAACAAAGATTGTGTTCTTTATACACAGGTTGTCTTTCAATACAAATGGTCATGACTGTGTTTTAGGAATTTTTACTTTATAATGCAAAATTAGTTTATAGACAGACTTATATTTTCAACCATCTATATGAAATGACTACCGGTAATTAAAAGAAAAAAAAGAATGGTAAAAACTATTCCTGATATAGCACCTTACTAATTACAAAGTAACTGACAAAAGCATAGTACTATTACCCTGGTCACAGGATTCACTTACCTGTACAATCCTACACACAAGAGTACACATTTTCCATGAGTCTCCACTTCTTCTAACTTCATTTTGAAATTCTCAGGATATTTCTTTTAATTCTTAAATAACAGAACTGAATGTTAAAAAAAATTGAGCACGACACACAACAATTCCTCTCTTCTGAAGCAGAAGGGCTTTAATTAGCTCTGTGTTAAAGTATATGAGTTAACATCCTTCTTGCTCCAAACAGATAATATTGAGGGTTCAGTGACACAAAGACGTAACTCCATATTTTGCCAAAATGAGTATTTGATATCAAAATGTTCAGAAAAATGTGGGCTTTCCAGGAAACACAAAGACTCCACCCAACACCCCATTAAAGTCAATGGCTAGTGAAACATAGACTTAATTCCTTAAGGCCCAAGTGGACCTCTATCTTTAAACCACTTTTTCTCAAAATGGCAAAAATGGAGTTACGTCTTTGTGTCACTGACCCCTCAATATTAAATTAAAAGGTTGACAGCGATGGCAGATAACTGCATACCCGAGATTAACTTTCATTTTTTGACCAAGCATGAAAAGTAATTACTATTTAACTTCACGTTCTCTCTCTCATCCAATCTCTGTTTTCAGGAACTTGTGAAGGAAATGGTTGAGAGTGACATTAATGTCATGAAGAAGAATCCTACGGCTTAGCCTGCTGAAGACCACCGGGGACCTGTCTCACAAAGCTTTTTTTCGATAACAAATGACAACAATCAGTGTCAAATCTGCTGATAACCAATCAGAAGCAAGGATTTCAGTAGCTTAAAACAAAAACTGGAATTTGTCACTGGTGACAAGTTTTGTGAAATGGGGCCGGAAGAACCTGACCAGATGGAATCAATAAACTCAAACTCAAACTCAAACTCAAACTAGAGAACAACGTCAGCATTAATATACGCAATATTCATGTTTTAAAAACAAACTCAATTGTCTAAAAAGTGGTTAATATTTTAAAGTGTTCTAAAGATCATTCCTGGTATGCTGCATTGTATTATCTGTTCAATTTAATTCACAACTCAACAAAAGCACAACTTTGTTTTTCTTTTTCATCTCATTTGGTTTTAAGAAAATGTAAGCTTGATTTTTGTTTTGTATTGCAGATGGATACCAGCTACGGTATTCTTTTTTGTTGATAGCTATATTACTAATAACTTTTGTGGCGAAAATCATGAAATTCAATTAACACATCATTTAAATTTGTAACCAATGTGTACAATTAACCAGTGCTTAAGCCTCAAGTCCAGTGTATATTGTCCATAGTTCTACTAAAATGCACCGAAACACATTTGAAATGATTTAGGCTTCCTTCCAAGGATATATCAAGGCATATGTGCTGTCAGAGAACCTTTACTTTTAAGATTTTTATTCAAAGGAAAATGTGTCACCTTTCTTCTTATTGTTAATTGTTTATTACTTCATTGTTTATTGTTTCGCGGTTACATCATTACTTCCCCACATTCATCTTGTTGTCATGGCAATCTAGAATTTTATCTTGAGTGGTCAAGGTATCTTTAATATTCCTGGAGGTTGGAGCCTCTCTACGGCATTATGCCGCATACCAAAATCTTGTATGGAGAGTCGGTTATTACCGCAATTATGTCTTTCATTAAAAAAATGCCTTCATATTAGTCATCAATATAACAAACAAGATAGAGTGCTTTGATCATATTGCTAGCTCGTCTACTGCTGTAAATAAACTTATTTTATGAAATGTTAATTAACGTGTAGGGGTAGATACATTACTGCTTCCAAAATTTCTAGGAAATCAAGATGTTCCTAGAAGAACTTACGTGTGTGCCAAGTTTTATTTCTGTGTAAGCTCTAAGATAACTTCTGTTTCGCCCAAGAATATTTCCAACATTATTGTCTTATTTATGTAGAACATTCCATGGCGATAGAAAAGTGGCTAAGTAGACAAAATGAAATGTATTGCGGCTGAAAGTTTGTACAAAAAATATAAATGCTACAAATTGCATTCATGGTCTTATAACGGTCCTTGTGTCAAATTGAGAAGAATATTCTTTTTTTAAGGAATTGCGCAAAAGATGTATGTATATTACAAGATATCATTGATAGTATTGATATTATCATGATGCAGTACTCATTAGTGTAGCTCTGGCGTTGGTATTGTGCCACTATCAATTTTTTTTTTTTTTTTTTTGCTTTTTGCTTTGGTAGAAATAATTAAATAAACGGATCACAAAACTCATTAATTCTATGTACTTATTACAAATATTGCATAATCAGAGATTGCATGACAAAGAAAACAGTTGGTGCTGAAGAATTGTGAAAATGAGGTTGAAAGAAAAGGAGAGGATTAATTTTCTTGCTTTAAGATGAAAATGCTACAGTATTGGATATTCTGAGATGCCTTTTTATATTTTCCACCTCCTATGTGGAGAGAAATGGAGTTGGGTGAGCAGCATATGATATATTTATTTTATTTATTCTTAGAAAGACAGTCATTGGTAAATATCTCTGTAAGGTGTATTATAATCGTTTCTAAAATGAGATACTGTGCTTTTTTCTACAATTTTTTATTTTTCATACATATATGTATGAAAACTTTCTATCCGTAAATAAACTCCGTTTTAATGGTATGACTGATCAAAGCACCTCATGAAATTGTAGTTGTAAATTTTGAATTATTTGGTGAAAATTAATGTTTTCTTAAATGAACTTTATGTTTTATTTTTATGTTTATTATGTGATATATGAAATAAAGATAACTTGGTATTATTTGAAGCGTGGTGTAAGCAAATCTTTTTTTCTAAATGAGTTTAATTATGCGAATCTATTAGATATGTGTAATGTCCGTGTTGTGAATAAAATTTAAACAAATTGGAAATACATGTAATTTAAATATTAATGAAAGGGGATTAATTTTAAAGGTAATTTTGAGGCTTGCTGGGTATTAAAACTGATGGCAGTGGGCAAGTAGATTTAATGGAAACATAAATTGCCAGCCCAGGTATAGCAATATAGGTTTTTGACTAAGATAAGATGGGCATATAAGGATGTTTTGAAGTAGTGCAATCTTATTTTCTTTTTGGCTTAGAGAAGTATATTTTGTTCATATAATGTATACACGGTATTCAACGGAGACATTTAGGTCATGCTTAAAATATCCATTCCACATATCTTATGTTACACCCAATTGAATTAAAAAGAAGTAAATAAAAATCAAGCCCCACCAGACCCCTTTACTCCACACCCCCGCAACGCAACACGCTTCTCTCACTGTATTCTTCCCCATCGCACCCCTTCCCTTCCGTACCCCTCCCCCATTACACCCCTACACCCTTCTCCCACCGTACCCCTTCCCAACAAACTGCTTTCCCACCATACCCTCTCTCACCACACCCCTTCCCGACTGTTCCTCTCCCAAACACACCCCTTTCCACCACACCCCTTCCCGACAAACTCCTTTTCCACCATCATACGCCTCTCTCACCACACCCCTTTCCGACTGTTCCTCTCCCAAACACACCCCTTTCCACCACACCCCTTCCCAACAAACTCCTTTTCCACCGTACCCCTCTCTCACCACACCCCTTCCCAACAAACTGCTTTCCCACCATACCCCTCTCTCACCACACCCCTTTCCGACTGTTTCTCTCCCACACACACCCCCTTCCACCCCACCCCTTTCCACCACACCCCTTCACAACACACTCCTTTTTCACCCTACCCCTCTCCCACCATACACCCTTTCCCACTGTACCCCTCCTTTTTCTACCACCGCCCCCTCTCCTCCACTCCGCTCCTCACTCTTATCTGATGTTGTCACCAGCCTGTCATGTCCCATCATCGCGACGGCAAGAGCGTGGAAAACGAGAACAGGAGTGGACTAGATTTGAGGCAATTTGTCACGGAAAATAGGCGAAAAGAGCAGAGGGGGAAAATCAATCGGGGGCTGGCAATCTTGCGGAAATCCTCCTCGCTGTGTGGTCCCCATCATCATATTTTTCATCTCGCTATCGTGACAGTTGTCGCTTACCCGCCTACTATGGCTTATCCTCGATGAGGTTAGCAAAGGGCGCAAGGGTTGGGGGTTAGAAGGGGTGGGGTTAGATGCGACTTGGGATCGGAAGGGTGGGGTTAGATGCGATGTGGCTGGCGGATTTTTAATTTTTAATGGGGGTAGGGGTGCGGCTTGGATGATGATAGGATGAGGGAGTTTTTTCTTTCTATTTTCCTGTTATGATGTATTGTCATTAAAAGTCGCGGTTACTGTCTAACATCAAATTGTCACACCTTGCGTGGTTCATCTTTTTTTCTGTATAGTATTTCTCGATTTTGCGATGAAGGCCGCTTCTACTTTCGTTAAAGCTTTAATTATATCATATCACTGCATCTTTTTGATCGTAGTGTTTGATGAAATCGATACCATTTTTGATTGAAACAATGCGACAATTATTATCTGATCTTGTATTCTGAAGAGTTATTATTTGTTTGAGTTTTGGGGTTAGATATTCTAAAGAATGAAAGAGATCTTGGAAGAGTTCGGCCATAAGCTAACAACAGGTCCATCATCACATGTTAAAGGTCATATGAAGTCACAAATATTATCTGTTGATGTAGGGTAGAATCTCTCCCAGACGTTTACATGAATATTTAATACAAGTTTTTGTTTTCGTTATTTAAAAGTCATCTTTGAAATCTATTCAAACTTCCAGAAATAAAAGAAATAAATCAATATGAAATATGCAACATATTGAATATTGAGAAAAGTAAATATTTTGTTATGGAGAATCGTAGTTTAATAATAAAATATCATATTCAGTAACTAACATCGTTTCACTAATATCTAATGTACATACACAAACAAAAATACCATCACTACAGGAAATAAGATATGTGGAAGGTGTTTTCATTTCTATTCCAAAAAATGGTCTAAGGCGGAATTCCAGTTTGCCGTCATATCAGCGGGGAAAAAAAATCGATTTGCAGAGAGATTACATTTCTTTAAAACAAGCAAACAACAACAAAACAAAAACAAATAAACAAAGAAACATTTATGTCATTAATACTGGAGAGACAAAATTGTTGACATAACAATTGAAGGGGGCCTTACCCGACATCCCTTGCATTTTGCAACGCCCCTGCTATCAAAGCAACTTAGATTAGCGCAAAAGTTTGACAATAAATATGAAGTACATGTATAACTTTACATATGATTGCAAACACCCCCCCCCCCCCCCCTTTCGGTAAACAAATCATTTGATCTGGAAGTCGAAGTGTATTTAAGATTTTTTCTTCCTTTAAATTTGAGACTCCCTATATCAAATTATACATGTTTAATAACATGAACATGAAATAACATCCACAAGACATTAAAAAGCGTCGTCAATATAACTGAACGTGACAAAGAAATTTATGTCCATAAGATGAACACGGATCGAACGTTAAGATGGCGTTGAGATGAGGCGAAACTGACAACAAACGACAGACATTTTCATTGACTTTCAAACATTCTGACAAATTGGACTTCAAGTGACAGATTTCCCGCGCTGTTTGATGAACAAAATTGAACAAGTGTCTCGTCTTCTCGCCGTCTGTTCCTTACCTTTCTATTTACTCACGTTAAGGCATGCGCGCTCTGAAAGCCACTCGGATCCCAATAAGTGGGACTGAACAATTGTTTTCTTTTTGTTGGCTATCGTTTGCACTCAAACACTTATGTAAAAGGTTACACTATTCGTTGTGTTTTTTAGCGGGAATGTTTAGATCCTACTCGCTAAATTTTTTTGTTCCTTTTTTTTCTGCGGATGTGAAATGGCCGTTAAGTGGTTGCGAAAAGACAGATCCTCGTCATTTATTTTCTCTTGGAGACCCAGAGACGATCGGAGAGACAGTTTTGTGAAGCCGATGTATTTTCCCCTTCTTTTTTAAGATTTGTAATTACTTAATGTTATCAATGAAGAAAAATAAACGTTCACCGACTTATGAAAGCCACGACAGAGATGTTTCGTTCAAATAAATTGATGATATTAATCATATATCATATGATATATATCCCTGTTACCCATCAAGAAAAGGAAGATTCCACATACAAAAAGGGGTCAAAGGAAACGAAGGTCATGGCCGCGAGAGATACGAGAAGTATTGAACAATATCAAACTATACATACATTCGCAAGTTCATAATTATCAGCCCAAGTAAACTCATATTCACATAGCCTAGGCCTATTCTTATTCATGGAAATAGAAACTAGAAAATTATGACGATTGTGGTGGACTGGTGGTGGTGGTGGTAGTGGCGATGATCGCAGATTATTATTTTTTGATACAAGCATTCGTTTAAAAAAAAGGAAGGTATCAAGCTTGAAGCAAACGTTTTAGATTTGAAAGAAAACTCAAATCATATTCTTATTTCATGAGGAGAACTTCGTACTATTTAAAAAAAAAAAACTTTTAGACAAATCCTTCTGTATTTCACCCCTGCGACCCCCTGTCGCTAGCTCAGATATGACAAGTCCAAGATGAAAGATAGCTATCTCCAATTGGTCATTTCAAATCGATTTTTGTTTCGTTGGCTCCACCGCTCAGTCATCCAATACAGGATGATAAATGTATGTTGTAAACCAAATTGTTGTTTATTGGGAACCATCGAACTCCAGCGGAACAGCAGCCGTCCATTTTCACCCTCCAACTTTCATCACCAAAGTCTGCTCCCTGACGTATTCAAACAAACATCGTCTAAACTCAATGCGGATTGCATGTGCGGGATCAAACAAAATGGCGGACGGGGTCTGGGGGTTCTAAAATGACGCCATACTTTGTACAAATTGCTTACTTTTCTCGACTTTAGCAAGTCGAAACGCATCCGGCAGTTCCCTAAAATTGATGCGATCGAATCGACATGAGTCGAGACGGGAAATCTACAGCGGAGGGGAAGTCTTGTACCGGCGTATTATTTTTTGCGTGTTTGTATTTATACTATAAACGATGTTTGTCTTATTGCAAAACATGAGGCGGTGACAGAAATGGGAATACAATATAAACCATGTGCTGTTATCTCACATGCCATATTGCACGGCTGTCCCGATTTGTCTTTTGAACTACACGTTCCATTTCAGGCATTTAACTTTGAGTTCGTTCGTTTTACATTTCTTTTTAAAATTGCTATGCTCTCCTTTTAATATTAATCAAGTATTTCATTTGATTAACGTCTTAAATATTAACGCCTGTTCTTCAAACAAATTCAATATTAACCCGAGTTAATTGTTTTTAATAAAAGTTCTAAGATCGAAGTCGAACTTTTTCATGATAACCGGTGTAAGTGCAAGACAAAGTATAATACTCTTGACATTTAAACGAGTTGTGTAATTGGATTTTTTTTTTTACATAATGTGAATGCATTATTGCATTGAAAAAAGCAATTTACTGATTAATATCATTTTCATGGGAGCCATGTGACTTTATGAAATGAATGAAATGGATCATATTTGAAATATTTCTTTGCGAGATGTATGATAGTTGATACTTTCCTTTTTGTTATTGAATCACATCCAATGTTCTTCAAACTTAAAGAAATGCATAATTTGATTTATTTCATTATACCAAAAATTAGTAGCAAACCGAGAGAAGAAAAACTTGATCGATTTGGTTCAATAAATGAGCGGTACATTATACTCTTTTCTTGGCATAAGTAATCTTCCATTTAGTTGTTTTTTCTTCAAGTAGAATGTTCATCCATTCTGGTAATGTGACAGATTTTCATAAAGTGCCAATTCTTTAAAGAAAAGACAAACCTGTCATCCACAACATATGTCATTTTGTATATATTTTTGAAATATTTTCAAATGATGTAATTATTATTTATTGGTGCAAAACACGTAAAATGAAGGAAAACAAATCTTTGTTTGTGATGCAAAGGCTTGTATCGTTTATTCTGTAGTAATTGTGTTTAGGTGAGATTTGATTGGAAACAATCTTCCCATTTGTCTTGGTGATTTCTCTGATGTGGGAAAATTCAGTGTTTCCATGGTAACGGTATCTCAGTAGATGGAGGACCACACACATACTTTGTATAACAAAATGGTATATCCGGTTTGGATGTTGTCGAAGTGAGCGATGTATATCTTCTTCAACACTCACTTATACCTCAGTCACACCGGCAAACCGATTTCACAACGACTCGAAACCGACCGAGTTTTTGCCAATTCGGAGTAATGTAATTTTTTCTGTTCGGTCTGGTTTCGGTCTGAAGTCGGTCTTGTTGCTGTGAGTGATGTAAATTTCCTCAGTCAAACCGCTAAACCGACTCCAAACCGGCCTTTCTTTGGCCATCCGGGGTTGTTGTAATGTTATGTTCGGTCTTTTGGCGGTCCGTTGTCGGTCTCGTCTGTGGGACTGGAGTATTATGCCACGGTTACATCGCCGGACCGATTGATGGTCAACCGGACTCTTGCCGCGGAGTCATGTTATTTCCCGCTCAGTCTGTTGTCGGCCTGCCTTCGGCCTCGTTTGTGTGACCGGGGCCTCGTATAGATGGTCTAGATGTCTAGTGATGCCTCTGCTAGTCTTGGAGGATGCTCTAAACAATGGGATGAGTGTTTAAACGTTGTCTCTTTGCTTGTTTACGAACCCATCTCCGGGAGCCGGACTTTAAACATACTTGATCTACGAGGCCCATTATCTTATATCCCTTCTCATGGTTTGCGTGGAAGGCAAATCAAAGGGTCAACTTTCACCGGGAGGGCTAGTTACAGGTTGATTGACACTTTCCTTTTAATATAAGAGATTGATTTGGTTACTCTAATGTATATAAATCTTCCCTTCTCTTGTCTATGCTGTTTCCTCCAATGTACCATCCTCCTTCTAAAACAAACATTAACAAATAAAATATTTCTTACGATAGTTATTCAATTTTAAGTTAAACAAAATCGAGATCAGAATTTGTAACAAATATCATGAAACAGTCTTTTGATAATATTCTATGAACACATTCAATTTTGATGTTTAAAATCCTCTTTTTTACCTCTCTCTCTCTCACACTCTCTCTCTTTAGAGCATCTCTTGCCTCCAGAAAATTGATGGGATACTAAAATGTACACAGTCAACATTTTTGTTACGCCTATAAAAGTGTTTCTGAAATTATGCCATTTCTTTCAAGATTTATCATCTTTTATTACCTTCGAAGAAAAAGAAAACTTTTTCCTTTTTTGGAGGGGGAGGGGGTATCTTTTTTTTCCGTCTCCCCCCTTTTCGCTCTTTTTTTCCTCCAGGATAAACAAACATTGAGTAAAGTTGGAAAATTGAGTAACTGGATAAGGTCAAACCGGCTTACTCATCCTGTCAACAAAAAAGCTTCAATCCCGAATCCACTTATATTCAAATAAAAGAACCAGTCCTGACATGAAAACGACAAACAAAATAACAACGTAACTATTGACGAAATTGTTATCGCTTTAGACGGAGAAAGTGCCCACAATCCGCCACCCCTTATGCCTGCACACGTTGCGTATTCTTTAGAGGACAATCGTGAACAATCAAACAGGATAGAAATAGTGTTGAAGTGTTTCCTAGTTTGTGTGTTGCACTGGTTGTTTCATTAGTGAAACGCTATAGAGTTCAAACAACAGATTGTTAGCCTAAGAGATTTCGGTTAACGAGATTCTGAGGAAACTTGCGTTTTCCATTAAAGATTGTTCTCTCATTATACATAGACTGGTAATCAAACCTTTCTTTTCATCACGGTCAAACCGTAGCTTTTGACTGGCGGGTTGATTGAGGCGCCATACCTTTTGTTTGTCTTCGCTACGCCATCGCACACACATTAGCGCGGCGATCTCGCTGTTATTCCTTTCATGCAAACCATCGGAAAACATTTGGAAACGCATTCTTCGGCATTTAATAATGCGCCGTCGCAAGAGAGAGGTCTGTTAATTATGGAGGAAAATGGACTATTAGTTTTCTCTAATGGTTGTTGAAGAGTGTATGTAAAGCCTGGGATTTATCTAACCTCACATGTTTTTACCATGTTTGATGTTAAACAAAACGGTAAAAAGAAGACACTGTGGACGAATGTATGTTCTTAAACGGTAAATAGAAAGAAAGCAGGGATAAATAGACATTCAGACAATGAAATGTCAATTATTAAACAAGTCATGTAAGGGGAACCTCTTTGATAAGAAGGTTTACATTATCTAGCAGCACATAGCAACAGCGTAATCATTAGGACTAGAATAAGTCATTTAAATAAACGAGAGAGAAAAAGAATATATAAGGGGTACAATAATCTGATCCTTTATTTTCAACATCTCCAAATTAATTTCAGTCAAATTGATTAATTATTCTAACACTTTCAACTCATGTGGCTGGTTTAATAAGAAGAGGAAGCATGAGTTCACGCCTCTGAAGTAGACACTTACCCCCTAGTGATAGTTTCTCCCAAATAAGTTAACACTCAGCCCCCCACCCCCCGTAAAAAAAAAGAAGATGAGCAAGAAAAGAAACCTGAAGCGATTACCAAACAGAATTTGTAATTGTGTATTAAGCTTACTAATAGGCTTCTTTAACATGAACCCCCCCCCCCAGGTTATTGTGCTTTTGCAGTATTTCATCATCAATATAATTTCTATTTCTATTTGTTTCATCTAACACGAAAATATTAAGTTGCGATCTTCCTTGACATGATAAACTCACCGCATATTTATTATGTTCATGTAGCACCCATGAAAATAAGTACAAGAAAAAGAAGAGTAATTATCAAGCAAAGAAGTAAACAAGACGGGGCAAAAATTAAGATAATAAGAACAAAATAAAGAAGGAGATGAAGCAAACGAATGGTAATTTGATGATGTCATTGTTTTCTGAAGTTTATTAGTGTAGTCAAGAAACAAAAAGAGTAAGGTACGGCAAGCTACGAAAAAAGAAGAAGACAGCATTCTCCAAAGACAATTAAGAGGAATTTATCTCTCATCTCGAAAGATACACTAGACATTCCTGTGCAGAATAAGATGTAAAGAGGACACCGTTGCTTGTGCTCTAAGTGTAAATTTTCGTGCAAAACATCATTTTCAAGATGCACTTGCAGTTTGGCGAGTGCACTTCTTGTATTTGTTACCACTCACAAGAGTTTCTTGATTTCATCGTTTGTTTTCTCAATTTAGTTAACGATGTAAAAGGTTGTTTTCGCGCGCATTACAATGGTTACACGCTCTCCCTCCTTTCACGTTCTTTGTAGTTGATTAAGGTGAAGTGATTTCGTGGTTTTTAGACAAGGATTTGAGACAGACCACCCATTAAAAGTGGAAATATTTGACGTCGGAAGGTCTGTAACTGACGTCTGGGGAAGGGGCGAGAAAAGTAACAAGTATCCGCAAAGATCCACGGCAAACATGTCAGCATTAAATAATAGAAACACACAAACCCTGTCTCATAACAGATCCTGTTATTTGTTTTAACGTTTTACTTGAGATGGAATTGATTTCACTCCGTCCACAAAAATAAACGATGTCTCTGTCAATGAATGCAGCGTTTACACCTCCAAATATATAAAATAAAACAGAAACGAAAAGAAATATATACACATTCAATTTGTCATGAATGTGTTTACCAGGGATATGTGAAAGAGATTCATTGAGTGCTTCAACCGTTTACTTTTCATTACTCTGAAAATAAAATGATTTACTTTGTTAATCTTTTTAACGTGACATTTGAGACTTAAATAATTTTAATTTCCCTAACAAAATCTACAATAATAATTGGAAAAATTTATGAAGCATGAGGGCAGCTTTGAAAATTCGTTTTTATGGAAAATTTTCAATCTCATAATCGTAATAAAGAAACAATATATCATGATAACCAACATGAGAAATAATCACATATTATATTAACTGTATAGTGAATTGATTACTCAAAGGAAAAGTTATACAAAACCAATTTATTTATTTATTAAAACATCTTTTAACAGGATAACATTGATCAGCTCGCAGGCTGTTTTACATAATGGTCCTGCATATAGAATTTAAAATAAAGAGTAGTTACAAACAAAATAGCAGTTTTATACCAAAAAAAAAAAAAAAAACGAAAACAACACAAATAGAAAAAATAAGATTAAGGAAAAACGAAAAGAGGAGAAAAAGATAAAATAATGCAATATGACATTTACATTATGACATTTTACATTCGAATTATATATAACAATGAAGTGAATAAACATTTTCATGTCGAGATTAAGCCCAATGAATTGTGAATATGGTTTGTATTGCATAATTATAAAAGATAAATATCAAATTTAGCACGTGATGTACATGTAGGTATATGACATTTTTAGGTAATTGGGTTAGCAATCATTTTAGTTATTGCATATAATGTTGTTGTAGTGAGGAGAAACGGCAGTGAACAAATTTTATCGATTAAAGGAAGATGTTTTTTATATTGGCAATAAGTATATATTTGAATGAATTTATAAATAATTAAATAAGTAACTAAAAATGAATGAACTAATAAATAAATAAGTAACTAAAATGAATGAGTTAATACATAAATAAGTAACTAAAATGAATGAATTAATAAATAAAATAACACATAAGTAAAGGAAAAAAAAAATAAATACGAAAATAAACGAATTGATAACAATAACAGCTTGAAAATTAACACACAGGCTCATTCACTATACAAGACAAAATTATAATGAAAAAGGATAGCGGTATCAAAGGAAATCTATGTTTTAGAAAGAGAATGACAATATAAACAATGTGTATATTGGAACAAGGAAAAACATTCAGACTGTGTAAAAAGATGGATCACCAAATAAAGAGGGGAGAGAGGGGGGGGGGGCAAGGTAAATAGATGAATTTAGATTGGTAGCTTTTATTGCAAGAATAAAAGGAGTATATAGGTGAGCTGAAATCTGTGCTGGCCTGCTGCTATCCCGCAGACAGAAGTCGTAGTTCAAATAGCCTACAGCGTGTACAAAACATTGCTTCACAACTCTCTGTCTATCCTTTATTCTTCCAAACACCAGTGCGTGTGTGGTAACCGATGAGAAGCAAGACCTCATTTTGGGTCCTCCTCGCCTCGTTCACACCCGTTCACCACCCGTTCACACTCACAAAATATCTAGTGGAAAATGGAAATTATACTAAATTGTTCCTGATGATTCGATCTACCGAGGGAGGTGGTTTGGAGATCGTTAAATGGACATTTTCATCTTTTGAAATACTCCACAATATTTACTATTAAAATAAATAAAAACTTTTTAATGAACACACACATAGATAAAAATATGAATGATTTCAAAATAATCAAAATATTTTAAAAGTAGATAAATAGAAATAGTTGAATGGGGATTGCAAGTAAAATTCTAGTGTTAAATCACTTGTTATTTATCAATATCATTTTAAAATCATCTACCACTGAAATTTACTTACTGTTTTACTTTTAAAGCTCTCATTATAAGTAAAATCTTTTATTTAAATCACACACAAAACATGTTGTTAAAGAACTGGGTAAGTCAGTAACAATGCATATTTAAAATATCCGAGAATATATTATATTGACAAACTACATATTTTGACTAAAAATAATTGTTTTTTTTAGAAGATTCAAAGTAGACGTGTTTGTAGACTTGCGGTTTGCAGATGAGTTTTCCGATTCTAGTTAGTGGAAACAGGGCTTATCGGCTTCATGACAAAGACAAATGGATACTGGCGCGTTACACTTGGAATAAGAATTTTATCTTTGAGATTTTGCTCTTCTTAACTTCTCTGTTGAATACTCGGGCCTGCAGATCCTATTTGTGTGTTTGTGCGAACCAATTTGCTGTCTGTTTGCTAATTTTGTAACCATGCATTCTTCTTCCTTGAAGCTTTTCCTCGACTCTTCTGACGAGAAATAACAGCGCTTATCCCACCGCCATAGGTTTGGGATAGATTTTGTCAAAGATGCCGAAACAGACGGATCGACAAAAGGATGAAAGGGTTTACAGCAAAACCGTTCTGTTTTTCATGTAGAAAAAAAGAAAGAAGTGCAATGCAAACTTTAATTAGAGTAACGCCTTGATATTCAATGGGCACCGTGTCGAATCCCCTCTTCAAACATTTGATCTTGAAATTATTTTCTTGAGTAAGACAAACTGATAGGCATATCACCCGAAGCTCGGCATACTTCTCACCTATATGATAAAACGAGAATACAAAGCAATGAAGACAAATTAGAGTCAATTAGCTCCTTGTAAATTGCATGCATATTATAGTAACTTTCTTTTTTATTCTTTGAAAGACTTTTAAAAAGATTTTTTTTAATTTTTCACATACAACTTGTTCTAACAGCAGGATGTAATTCCAGTTACTTATAAGTTCATTTCATTTTTATTTAGGGGGTAATTTAAAGGTGCATTTCAATTTTAAACTGAAATTCATGTATTTTAAATCATGTCAAAAGTCACAAGATCTGTCCATGTTTCATGATCAATTTTGCTGATCAACGTTTTTAGAACTTGGAAACAAAAAAAAATAGGATTTAGGTTGAAGAAAAAAATTCAGTTTGGTATTTGAAATACCTGATATGGATTAAATTGTAATTCTATAGATTATGCACTTTTAATTAGCAGGGAACTTTTATGACACAAGACTAAGCGTAAAAGAACGAGTTTAGATGTAGTCGGATAGAAAGAAAGAAACAAATCAGCTAATGATTGTTAATATTTTTCTTCGGTGCGTTACATCTTTACATAATCTTTTGAGTGAGATGATAGAAAAAAGCTTACGAAAGGACAAATTAAAGTTAATCGAAATGAGAAGGAGAACAATTTATATTTTTTCTGTGCATAACATGCGCATTACTCCACGTATAAAAACAAAATATAAATTTATAATAAAACGTACCTACAATTTAATCGGTTGACTGGAATTATGACTAAGGACCATCCCAGCAAGAAAAAAAACATATAATAAACAAACAAAAAAGAACAAATAAACAAAATAACTAAACGGGAAGATACAAATATCATTTACATATTTTGATTTTGACAGATTCATGAAATAGAAAATCATCAACATGTATATTTTCGCGGTTAGTTCATATGATTTTCTTGCATATCTCTGTTTTCCATTTCGCTTCTGATTTTTCTACGTACATCGGATATTATCTTTCGTCATCACGGATGCCTGTAGCGGTTTCCAAGCTATCCAAACTCAAGGAATCATACCGTAACGGGGTGGTCCTCGAAAAAGACAAATATTCGTTCTGGTAAAGGGCGATAATACTTGACGGGGAAAGTCTTCTCTTCGTCCTCAAACTCTTTAGCACCTAGCAAAATGTCCTCCTTTTCCTTTTTTCCTATTACCAGTCTTCATCTTACGTACGAATGTTGTTATCTCTTAAATCAGATCTAATAAAATTTTAACATAAATGAAATAAATGTATATCCCACAATGTGTAAGAAGGGACCCCCCCCCCCCCCCCCCCCATTAAAAAAAATATGATTTTTATAATAGTGGCAAATAAGAGGTGCTATTTATTTGCAGAACTCTGATCTTATTACAAATTATGTAAATTATAAACTTGTTATATATTCTTTTGAGTGGAAAATGGATATACAAGGCAGAAATCATTCTGATCTAGAGGCAGACTGAAAGTTTGGCCAAAGAGAGAGTGGTTTTATTTTTGGGGAATATTAATTTGTCCCTCTAGTATTTCCTTTGTCTTTGACTGTGTATCTTCGATACTTTTTTCTGAAGCTTTTATAATATTGCTGTGTGATGTTCCCATTGTTATTTTAGTCATATTGCTTTTGTACTTTGATGTTTGTATTACAATGTTTAAATATCCGATCAGTTTGTAAAACGGACAAGATCAGGCTTGAGCTACATGTAGTGTTGTCATTTTCTAATAAATCAATTCAATTCAATTCAATTCAATTTCAAATTTTGGATAATATGCAAAAATTAGCAACATTTTATGTTTCTTGAATGGTGTTCATTTTTACAAATCAGCTGTCAAAAACACTTTGTTTAGTTCTTTCGTATACATTATTTTCGGCTTACTATGCTTAGCTTAGTAATTTTTAAGAAATGATTACTAAAAAATGATAATTATGTCCATTTATATGGCGCAGCTACTATATGAATACACTATTCTGTAAAAAATATCATACTATTACCCCGGCTAATGTTGAGCCGCAATGATAAGGGGCTACATTTTCAAAGAATTTATTTCTACCGGTTATACCCATTTATTTCACTTGGGTGGAGAGTGGCAAAAGTAGATTCATGTCTTGCCAAAGGACATAAGTGCCTGTAAAAAGTAACTGTTCTGAGGATGTGATAGTTTTGACCCCTTGCGTTCCCTAAAAGTACTTGGAAACGAAAGAAAGCAGAATTATCTTGTAAAAACTTATTAAACTCTCTTTTTACTCATGAAGCAATACTAATTTTGCTTAATTATGTATGTTTTTTCTTTCATTGAAGGATAAACTTACCAACACTTCAAATACTTCCTTTTCCCTTAAAAATGTTAACTATATATTAAATAGCTTCTTTTGATAGCTTGTTTGAAAAAGAAAAACATTTTACTTTTATTTTCTCTAAGTTTATTGTGTAAATGTGTACACTTCCATGTAATATTTCATATTCGCCATGTAATTACTGAACCTACCATGCCTGTATAATTATGATCGTCGAGCCAAGATGTGGTGAGCATGAGTTCACAAAATCATTTTTCCGCCTTTATTCTTTATAAGCTTCCTAGAATCCAAATATTTCAGGTGTAACCATGGTATTCAGCCTCGTGTTTACATTTTCATTTTCACTGTTTTCATTTCAGCAAGGTAAGAAAATAACCCTGCCAATTACAGGGAATTAAAGTCCTTTGCTCTTGTTATTCCGGAAACTTTTAAGACTAGTGCTAAAAAACCAACGCACACAAGTTGAACATTAGAGCGCTGCAGTTAGGAGGCCGATTTTCTATAATCGCCAAAGAGAACTTTTTGTTTTCACGTTCCGTTTTAGGATGCTCTTGTAAATAAATTTTTGATAAGTACTTGAGAAATTTCTTTCTTCCTTTCTTGTTTGGTTTTTATCTTGCTTGTTTGCCGGTTTCTTCAACACATGGGTTGAATAGAGCTGATGACTTTGTAGCGAATTCAAAGGGCCTAATGTCGATTCAGCTTAAATAAACCGTGCAAGTCTTTTCTTCGGACATCTACTACCATGCAGAGTCATTTTGATAAACCTCATTGCCTCCTCTATTTGATTCGATTGATGGCACAAAAAAGGGAAAACTCGGATGAAAGAGAGAAGAAAAACAAAGCTGAATAGGTGCTAGCTGCCAAGTGTCAAAAGTTTGGTGGGCTGGTGTGAAGTTTGAACAGTGGATCGTGAAAAACGAAAGAACTAATGATGTTTTCACGAACTGTTACTACTTGAATTGGGGTCCCTGTTTGCGATGTTTGATGTTTTAGTGTGTGTGGATAAACTTAAACATGCCATTGAGTGAATGACGGGAATATAGAGGACCTAATTTACCATTGGTTAGGGGACAGGAGGGAAAGAAAAAAAAATCTAAACACGAGAGCTTTTGGGCTGTCGAGTCACCACGATGGGGCAATCTATTCAGACTCGCCACCCAAGCAAAAGTGAAATTAGGAAAGGATATGAAAATATTACAACCCTAAACGAGATTTATTCTCAAAATATAACTTGTTTTATTTATGGCCAAATTGACAGGTCCCGTCTTGTTAAGGGTACAAAAGAATCCCAGTTGTTGAAGAAATGACAAGAAAATATCAAGCTTTAATTTCGATGCTGCATGTTGATGGAGAGCATAAAGATTTATTCACGACCAAACCTTGCGGTCTTTATTGTCGATGATTTTGAATGATGAGAGAAGAGGTGTTTGGTTGCAGGAGCTAGATGCTGGGAAGACACAAAGACTGAGATGAGGTAGTAAAAGTCACATGTCTTGGCACAGCCATGCATGGAGAGATGGCAAAATCAGAAAGATTGAATCAGAAGTAATATTTACTCGGAATTCAACAGGGCGCAACGGCTGGTGTAAATACAGAGGCAAAGCCCCGGAACGTCCTACACCCGGCGATCGCTCCTTCCCCATTTATCTATCTGTCTACCTTAACTATCTATCTATCTACCTCTCTATCTATCTATCTATCTATCTCTCTCTCTACCTATCTATTTATCTATCTATCTATCTATCTATCTATCTATCTATCTATCTATCTATCTATCTATCTATCTATCTATCTATCTATTTATTTATCTATCTATATATCAATCTATATATCTACCTACATGTACCTACCTACCTACTTATCTATCTATCTACTTAACTATCCATCCATCCATGTATCTATCGATCTATCTATCTATCTATTTATCTATCTATATAATCATCCATGGCTATCTATGTATAACGATCTATCTATCATACATAATTCGTTGCTGTTTTCACGAAGTGACGGTAGTGAAAAAGTCTTGCATTCACTTTGCGTTACGATTTTCCTCACTACTGTCACTTCGTGAAAACAAGGACGAATTATCCACCACCCCCTCTCTCTCTTTCCTTCTCTCTCTATAATAGTGCGATAATTCTCAACTCTGACATGACATATATTTAATATGTATATATCTACCTACCTACCTATCTATATATCTGTCTATCTAAAGTTCATTCTTAAGTTGCATTATCTCTCGTTTTTATCTCTTGTTTTTATCTCTCTTTTCCCTCTTACTGTTCCCACCCCTCGCATCATCCCTCTTTTCTCTTCACTCCTCCTCCAGTCTTAGAGTAGGCCTATATCTCTCATCCTCTCTTTCCCCCCATCCTCCCGTTCTCATCCTTGCTTTGTATACATCTCCCATTACTATTTATTTCTCCTTATCTGTCAATGCAGACATGTACATCCATATATCTGTTTTTAGTTTATCATTTTCTGTCTATTTATTTATCTATTTACACATGTACCTGTCTGTATGTTTTCATTTTTATATTTGACGTTCTGTTTTTCCTCTCTGCACTCTTTAATCCTGGCGTTTCCTTCTATGTGACTGTACAATCTATTTTTTTCTACTTCTCTTTAAAAAAAACATTATATTATGTGACCGTTTTCTTTTTATCGTGTTCTCTTTATTTTTTTGTCTTTTCTACTTGCGCTCCTAGTTCCTCTTTTCATTGTCAGATATCCATTTCTATTCTTTCTTGATAAAAAAATAAAAAATGAATTTCAAAAATCTACTTATCTTGTAGTTTTTTTTTGTGTGAAATCAAGCATTGACCAATGTGTTACTGTAATTATTAATATATGAAGAGTACGATTGTCAATCCTAATTCAAAATAAATTAGTCAACTGTATTAACTTAAATCATTTTTGCCAATGATGTAATCCTAATCATGAAAATGAATACTATCAAAGGAGGTAATATTTTGCTCCTGTAAACATATCGCATGAAGACAGGGGAATTTGTTTTGGTGTTAAAAGTGATTATAACTATCTTCTTCAATTTACTTAACTTATTCAATGCCGTTGTACCGAGAACTAATTGAAGAAAAACACTCTTATAGCCTGAAAACATCAAGACTAAAATGATCTATGAGATATTCCTTCGTTGCAGGACAGCTGGGAAGAAATTGAATGATTTTTTTTTTGTTTCGTGGCGGGAACAAGATAGGATGATGATGATGTTTTAGAAGAAGATGCGACGTCGTAAATTACGACGTCTCCCGCTTACCATTAGGGAATCAAAATATACACCCTGCTTGAAGAATACAGCTTGATGCTTAGACGTACGCCTGCAGTATACACAAACAATCACAAACAAAAAACTCGACCAGCTCGAGAATCAAAATAGGTTGAACATGAAAATCATCTGGCTATTTTATATCTCTTCTATTTCATTTTTCATGGAAGGGATGGGTGTGTGTGGCCTGTCAGGAACTTAAATCATCGTCTGTCTTCTGGTTGGCTTATTCGCTCACTGATTTCTTGTCTTTGTTTGGGTGTTAACGCGTCATGTTGATGCATCTTGTTAACAACATCCAAAACAAGCTCATTCCCCCCTCCCCCTTTCGCTCCCACCCCATCCCCACCAACACTATGCAGCAACAACATTATATGTTTTCTGAGCTTGGAGATAACCATGCAATATCATTCCTTTTGAGTTTTCTAAGAATCACAGATTTTTATAATTCTTGTAATAAGCATACTAAAAAGTTCTTTTGTAAAACAGAAGAAGAAAAATTACGTGAATCACCAATGTCGGAGTAGGTCAAGCATAAGAAATGCGAAAATGGAAATAAAATTAATAGTGAAAAGACGGAAAAGAGGAAATAAAAGAAAAAAGATGTAAAGAATATGGGAAGGTACTTTCGGACATAGTAACATTTATCTTATTATTTTCTATTTCAAGGAGATATAAATCGCATCTCTTGATTATTTCAGTCAGAAATCGGCAGAGTGGGGGGGGGGGGGGCTTAAGTAACCACGATGTCTATATGTAATACTTATTCAAAGTTGATAGCATTTTCAGCAAAGCCCGTACACATTTAAAGAGTTTGAAGAGTAATACTTCAATAATCAATAATCAATAATCTCAATCTTTATCACTGGCCCATTTAAAGGTACTATGTCCCATTTGCAGGCCAAAAAAATGAAAAAGTTAAATTCCAACTGCATTTGAAAGATAATACTAATTTAGAACTTCCCTAAAAAAGGTAAAGCTTGAAAAAGTCTTCAAGTGGGAAAATAATGACTATTAGTTGTCAAATCGACTTTAGGGCTATAGAGCCCAAAAGTAATAGTCTTGATTTTCAGACAATTGTACCGAATGGTCATACGTTTTATGCTGCGCAAAGATTCAATCAGTTTTAACTGGGCCATCACAAAAAGTGGGTTATTGATGTAGACAAATGCTCATGTACCCTTTACAACTCTTTTCATGTATGCTATTACCAAAGAAGAAAAAAGGCCAGTCAGTCACTCAATAGTGTCTGACAGTGAAGTCTAGCAAGTAAACGGGTTTCCTTGCATAATTTGAATATGCGGACACTGCTAACGTTTAAATTTCACAGATAGGACATACATGACATATTCATAATTCCTGCAAAGTTCTACAGAATTTGAGGTTGGCTGCAAAAGGGACATAGTACCTTTAAAATTAACCTGCAATCATTAAAAGTAACAAAAGATAAAGCTGATGAAAACATAAGAAACTGCTTTAAAATGAGAAGGAAAGTGGAGAAAGTATTTAAAAGAGGTAAAGGAAGAAAATGTGTACAAAAAGAGCTTAGGAAAATGGAGAATGTAATACTTAAATGATTAGAGTAAAGAGGAGGGAAAAATAAAATAAAAAGAAAGAGACCCATAACGAACAAGGGCTGATAATGATGACTTTGTCAAAGACAAATTGTCGGTGGAAATAATCGCTGTTTTGGTAACTAGCGGCATTTCTCCAGCTAAGGAGATTACTTGTCAAATTTACACCAGGATATCCCGTTTGAAGTTTTCCCGACTGTCTGGGGCAAAGTAATAACGGGATAGCAGATTTTTAGCACGATTATTGAATCTCAGAGCCACTGAGACAACAGATAGGTTTCATGAATGTTGCTAAATTTGACGGAATAATCCATTTGTGGGGCGTAATTGAAGAATAATTGAGAAATTGTTGAATAATATCCCATGCAGGTGCAAAATGAACTATTTGTGGTGAAAAGGACTTGTGAAGCAACTGCGGGGTCATGATTTTGTTTAAACCACTTTATATCAGTTTTATATGTTTTACTATTAGGTTAAGATTTGGGATTAAGACAATGAAAAAGTAATAAAGTAGATGTACATTTTAGAATTTAAAAACAACCACTGACTGAGAAATTTAGCAATTGTTTTATATTTATTCAGAAATCTATTTCACCACAAGCTCATAATTATATTGATAATTTCTTCATTCATTCATCCATTCATAAATGCATCCAATCATTTGTTCATTCATTTGTAAATTCATTCATTGACTCATCCATTCGTTGATAAATCAATTTAAAGTTTATTTATTCATCCATTCATCATTAATTCGTATACTCAATCACTCATATGTTCATTACAAATTCCATTCATTCATTCATGTGTTATCATTCATGCAACCATTCATTAATTCATTCATTCACTCATTCATTCATTCATTCATTCATTCATTCACTCATTCACTCATTCATTCACTCACTCATTCATTTATTCATTCATTAATTTATTCATTCATTCATTAATTTATTCATTCATTAATTTATTCATTCATTAACTTATTCATTCATTAATTTACTCATTCGCTCATTCGTTCATTCATTCATTCATTCATTCACTCACTCACTCATTCATTTATTCATTCATTCATTCATTCATTCATTCACTCATTCACTCATTCATTCATCTATCCATCCATCCATCCATCCATTATTCAATCCATTCGTTCATAAAGCTATTAATTCCACAATGTCAACCACACTTGCACACAAATATCATCTGAATATGGCAGCCTAAAATAAAATCATGCACAACACAATAATTGGTTCAATATCCTTCTATTGATCATTCGATCATTTTATTATTACCTATGTTAGAATCAAACAATATCTCAAGCGTTCAGCTGCAAGAAGATGTATCTAAAAAAATCACCAATATGCAAGAACAAAACAAGTATTAAGGCGCTAATATTTGTCACCCTTCTGACTCACAATGAAACTAATTATTATTCATTAGTTGACTATAGCACATTGCATAGAATAGGCAGGTAGTAAAGCTGAAGAAAAAATGAAGACACGTTTTGATGTAAGAAAAAATAATTATCGTTTTGGAAATGAGAAGACAATCTTTCGCATTCGATACAAAGGAATGTCAACATTTTTAGAAAGTCTAATTATTCTTTCTTAATTACAAAAAATTAGAAGAAAAAAAATTAATTTGGGTTTAGTGTATTGATATTTCATTACTGCAAACATTTTCCTAAATAGAATCGAATTGATCGTCTACGTAGCATTAATTGCTCTTATAAAACAAGATGATTAATGTCTCCAAGAAAAGAAAAAAAAAATACATTCTTTATTTTTGTCCCGCTAAATGAGAGGTAGAATCGTACATCGCATCTCAGAGACCATTTCATCTCTTAAATCATTGCAAACAATATCGACGAAATGAAATATAAGGATTGCAACAAAGATAGAAGTATATTATTGGATCATATCACGATCAAAAATCTGCTGGTCATCTTGCATTTACGGGCAAATTCAGAAAGTTCGTTTTTGTTGTTTTAGTTATGGCTTAAAATAATCCTGCATTTATTCACAAAAAGGTGTTGAGACAATCGATTGGATTTCAGTTTGTTGAATCGACAAACTACAAGCGAGAGAAACAATGTCCATAACCAACAATGTCTAGAACTAATTGTTTCAAAATAATATTGATGAGCTGACATGTCTTGAAAATGAGGTTCACTTATGAAATTCACTTTCAATATCATAAACAATATTTCAGCTGATTAACTGGTTAAACTTAATATATTTTAACAGATTTCGTATGTGTTTTCAAACGAAATATTAGCCTTATGGACACGCAAAGTTATGCAGCATTTCTAGAAAGACTTCCTCATTCATGTACATGTATTTAAATTTGCATTATCAGATGTACAATTTGATTGTTAGAAAATCATGAAAACGGTGAAACATAAATTTCACCGAGTGCAGTAGAAGAAAGGAAAACAAATATTCAATGAAAGTTTATCAAATAATGAAACAGTGATGAGGGTTCCCATGAAGATAATGAACATCCTCATCACATACATGTACATGAATAAGATAAGAACGAAAGGATTTTTTTCAGGCACGCTTGTGATTCAGAAAAGTAATTATGTCACACTTAAACATCCGACATCTACAAACATCAACTATAACGATTTTTAACTAGTAAGGCTTTGGTATTTGTTGAATCTAACTTTCATAATTACACATTTCGTTTTTACACAATATTTACACGATACATTGTACATTAAATATTCACATTAAATACACAAATAAATATTGCAAAGTATTTAGTCAACTATGAAACAAATTTTGGCCACATTCAAATTGTTAAAAATAAGAACTTGGGATGGCATTATTTTCTAAACATTTCTTTTCACCATCCTCCTCGCTTTCTTCCCATTTCAAAAGTAACAAAAGTAACAATATAATAGAACATATAAAATCTAAAGCTCATTTTAACTGAAACGCTTTACAAACAATTACATTCAGACCATTACAATTTTGAAATAAAATAGCGAATATAGATTTATTATTTTTATGCAATGAAAATTATTTGGTCCAAGGTCCGTATTATACTTATTTTGATCTTTTCAAAAGTATTATTATTTCAAAGGAGTCCAGTTACACTGTAATCAAAGACGATATGCTCTGTCCCTGGCGGATCGGGAGTTCTCGATCGGCCAGGGTTTGATTGCATACGGTATCGTCATCAGCGGCAAGGACGATGATGTCGACAGTTGAGAAGGCCCACACAACGCACCCGAGTTCAATGCCCACGGGAAGTGAGATTGAAGAAGAGAAGGGTAGACGGGGTGCGTCGCTGCGACATCGTCCCGATCCCGTGGATGATAACCAGGATGGTGGTGTTGGTGTTGGTTGTTGACGGGTACGGCTGTCGATACGCCGGTCGATGCCGCACATGTGTAGCAATGTGATGTCGCCTGAGAAGCAAGCTTCTGCAGCATTGTCGATTGCCAGAGAGCGCTCGGCGAGGGCGGAGAGGAGGGCGATGGCGGCGATTCGACTTTCCGACAGAAGTCATCTACCATCCCGTAAGATAGATTTCTCGATCCAATTTTCTCCCTCTCGTAGTATTGGGCAGCTTGAACTTTTGCGAGTGACGGGGAACACAATCGGCGAGTTTTCGCGATCAGGAGTTCATTGTCCATATGATTACGAGATGGGTGCGAATCAAGCATATCTTCTCGACTTCGCTTGAGACCGTTCACAGGTTTCACTTTGGAGTCGACGGTCGATGTCATGCGGGATGCAAGAATATTGTCAATTGAAAACACTGGTTTTCTCACCTCGGGTCTTGAGTACTTTTCGAGATCATGGTCGAGTTTCGGAGAGAAGGTTGGAAGATGACCACTGTTGGCTTCTACTGAGTTCTTCATGGAGATCATTTGAGAATCCTTGTCCTCATAATTCACTAGGTTTCGATCAATGACTACTTGTTCTTTCTTTATGATATTAGCATTATTATCATACTCCTCGTCATCATAGTTCTTTTCGTTGTCGCTCTCTTTTGCTCTTGAGGCACTTTCGTCAGCCGAATCGCTATCAGATTCGATATATTTGTCGTCACCATCACTAACGACATCGATGTTTCGATTAATTGTATCCGAAGAGTCTTTACTGGGTTCATTCTCCTCCTCGTTGTCCTTGTCGTTCTGCTTGGTTACGTCATTGGACGTGTTAATATTATTGTTGGGGGCTTTAGGGCGTCGCTTTCGACGTCGAAAATTGCCGTTCTCGAACATATCCTCGCAGTCGGCCGCGAGCGTCCAATAGTTGCCCTTTCCCGGCTTTCCTTTCTCTCGTGCAACTTTAACGAAACAATCGTTGAGACTGAGATTATGGCGGATGGAATTCTGCCAGCCTTGCTTGTTGTCATGGTAATAAGGGAATCGATCCATGATAAACTGATAGATGCCGTTCAGAGTGACTTTCTTGTCGGATGAGTTTCGAATGGCCATAGCGATGAGGGCGATGTAGGAGTATGGGGGCTTCTGGGGAGCCTCTCGGCGCTGGAGCGGGGGCACTGCACTCATTGGGAGGGGGCTAGAGAACGCCCCTTCCCTGAAGCTGTAGAAGTATGGGGCTGCGGGCGAGGCGGCGAACAGGTACTGTCCGGGGTGGGCGGCGGCCGCGTAGCTCGAATAAAAGGCGCTCAGTGATGCCATCCTGATTTCTAATTCAATAAACGATTACAAAGTCCGGAGAAAATGTTCAATGAAGATTTGTAGAAAATTAGTTAAAGTCTGTTGAAGGATGACAATCCAAGGTCCTCCCTGCATCCATGGAGCGTAAAATAAATCAGTTTTGTAATGAAGTAGAGCGATGAAGGTGAGATGTGTCTTGGTTGGCGGTCGAGATCACTCTAGATATCTAGTCACTCACTTGCTGCCCCTAAATGGGCTGCCGGGCACTTGTTAGGGCTGTTTTCTCTACAGCCTTTTGTTTTCTTTTAGGATTGTTAAATGTTGATGCATGTTCGGTGAGTTGACTTTCTGGACGAGAAGAAGAGAGAGAGAGAAGTCTGCCCTTCCAGTACACGCAACAGTGATTTCTACAGCCGAGCAATCCCGGTTTTCTCTTATGGTTTGAAACTGAAAGGATTTTTCTAGCATATACTTTACGAGTCTGTCTCCGTGCAGCTCTCCACGACACGTCATTGCTAACTGCGCTTTGGTCTCCTGCCAGTTAACCAATCAGGTGCGACCGAACCGTACCGTTTGTTTAGAAAATATCCACATCAATTAAACCTGCCCACCCAAGTCGTCTTGTAGGGAACTCGTGTTTATTTTGAAATTTTGCTTTGGAGAAATTGACCACCCATTAAAGTAAACAAAAAAGGCGAGCGCGTGAAAACTGCACACCACCCCGCGGCCGACCCGATGCCTCCCTACTCCCGGGAAGCGCTAGGCGGAGTATTTTGACAGATATCGTTGCGAAAACTTTGCCCAAGTTTTTTTTAGAGGCTAACATAAATTCTGGGGTATAAAAAGAGAGGATTGAAAAACTTAGCTTGACTTTGGTTTTGATTTCAACAAAGCTGCTAGTTATAATGGCATGCGCTGTTGGATAGCACTTCGATTTGTATATGTAGGAACATGCTGATATTTTCTTTTCGATTTGTCGGAGTTATGTCGTCAGATAACAAGAGAAGCATTTGTCACAGCACGATCTCTATTCTAGTTCAAGTCTAAAGTGAAGAAAAACAGTGGAAGAAAGCTAGTCGGCCGGGTGCTGAGAAAATATATATACAGAGATTCTACCCGGCTTTACACGGAGGAAGCATCGTTTCTGATCAAAGTAGTTAATTGTTTACATAACTTTTCTGAATTCCATCTACCTTGTCAGTCGAGAGCACAGTAGGAAGCCAAGGGATGGGAAGGTTGAGAAATAACAGATAATAATATTTCATGTTTGTCAAATAATTCCGATTCGATACTGTTCAATTCTTCTCATGAAGAAAGCCATGTGTACTTTGCAGATTAAGAAATTTATGTTAGGTGAGACATTGAATGTAACTTTTCTAAAGCGATAGCAAAAATTCACATAAAGTGCAACTGTATTTTGAAAGGTAACTTTTTGAGTATCTTCTTAAGAAACTAGTACCAGGTCTGCCACTATTAAAGAGTAAGCCAAAGTCGCAAACGAAATATAAAAACAGAAATATCGAAAATATCAATATTATTAGAAAGAATGCAAGACAAAACAACATTTTCTTCTGGAGAAGCATGCATGTATTCTCTTTTCTATTGCTTAAAAAGGAAGTGTCTTTCCGTTTTAATGAGCAAGATAATGGTCTGAGACAGCTACCAGATAATACTAAACAAAAGGAATAAAAACAATTACACATAATAACGAGAACCCCCCCCCCACCAACAAAAAAAAAAGAAGAAAAAAGAAGAAGATAACTGCTGCAAGTTATTGGTAAAGAAAGAAGGAAGTTCACAGAAAACAACGGAGCCATATATAGCAACAATAAAGGCACTGGAACAAAACGCATTAAAGGATAACAACAAATGTATGCACAATCAATTTACAAATTGCAAGTCTTGATCGAGTTAACATGAAAAACTTCATTAAGTAAACAGAAGCGTTACATAACATCATACTATAGCATAAAATAAACATTAACACACCATTATTTTGATATAAAAGCAGTAATGTATTGGCCGGAAACGGTTTAAAAAAGGCAAGTATGAATGTAACAGTTTGTGTTTATTCAAAAGATTAAACGAATATTGCATACAGGGATGAATTCAGCACTTCAATGGACTTAAAATCTACAGAGGAAACCAGTGACAATATCCCAACCTAAAGCGGTCAATGGTATGCAATAAATACATAATCATAAGCCTAAGCATAATTACCAGTAAGTTTTATAAATATAACACAAGTGCATCAAACATATTAAATTATGTTTTCTTTGAAATGCTATATCCTGAGATGCTGGGAAATTATTAGATTACTATATAGATATGAAACCGGTAGAATTGTAAAAAAAAAAAAAAAATCACGAAACTAGCTTTAAAAAAAAAGAATTGCCCAATAATACCCCACCATTTCAAATAAAAAAAGTATTTTAAAATAGAGATTTTCATTCATGTGCGTTGACATGGTTTCAAGGGACTGTCTGCAAATAAAGTTCATATTTGAGAGACCAAAATCTAAATAAGACAGTAGGATAATCGTTTAAATCAACGACATAATCTTCGCCAACAAGATATTTCTTTATTTAGATCATTTTAAGCTGTTTCTGAAAAAAATACATAAATTTAAAATGTTCACCAAAATTGGGGAAAGGTATGGAGCAAACATTAGCACATTTTATCAAAATATAAGGGTGACAATCGCTCTCCCACTGTACCCCATCTCTCTCTCTCTCTCTCTCTCTCTCTCTCTCTCTCTCTCTCTCTCTCTCTCTCCGTGATTCTTCGTCAGCTGTCACGTGCATGCTTGCTTGTTGTATGGATCAGTTATTTCTTGTATTAAATGCTTCCACCCCCAAATCATAATCATTTTGGTGTACACAGCCCGCCTTCCCCCTCGACATCCAGACACGGTACGTCCATCATCAGGTGCTGATGTGCCGCGGATGTTCGCCGGGTCCAACCAGCTCGATCTCTGGAAAGAAAAAAAGAAATTATCTTGTTTTCATTCCCCGCTATCGAGCGCGAAACGGAAGGAAAATACAAACATAATGACAGCCATACGTCTTTCTCTTCCAAAGTTTTGATATAATTTGAGTTTAGAGAGATAGAGAGAGGGAGAGAGAGAAGGAGATAGAAGATAGAGCGAATGAAATTAATGTGTTTAACATTGACACGGTGTGTGCGGTGAAGATGTGGTGCTTTGGCACGCGATCCCTATGTCTTGTTGTACAGCAATGGCGTCACCGCAGAGGAAACATGGAGGAAGATGGGCGCAGGAGGGATTAACATCGTAAAACAAAGGAATATCCGTTTGAAAACTTGCAAATGTTAATCTATAATCAAGGCACGACATGTTCAGATGGAATCTGGCTAGGAATTGGTGTGTCCTGGTCGAGCATTAGTCTCGAAAGACACCAAAATATAAACACCGTGCGATACTATATACTTTTTTTTAGTCAACGCGCTCAACAGTTAACATAAAGGAAAATATAAGATAATGGGAGTGACAACCTAATAAATGAATCTGGAGAAAAGGAGTATGAAAAGGAGAAAATGAGGAAGGTGATTATTAAGAAACTAAACAAAACAAAAGTAAAGATCTTGGTATGACGGAGATATGGAAAGAGCGCAGTTATAGAAGATTTCAAAAGCTTGGAAGTCCGCGATGAAGTCCGAGAAGGTCGATGTGAAAAGAGACCAATCTATTACAAATGAATTAAAATCCTCACATATGGCTATACACATTTAAAAATGTGAATGTATCTTGAAATCCGCATCTATTCAAACTTGCTCGAGCTGCCGATAGACTTGTGACGTCATCAGTTGTCTTCATGACGTCACCTAGCTGTCTCCCTGGTGGGTGTTCCATGCACCCATGTGCCCCTAGGGGTGGGCTATGTGGGTAAACATGTCTCTCTCTTACCCCGCTGATATCCATTATAATGGTTAACTAGCCTGTTTCGCAGCCGTGCATGGACAATGTTTCGACCCAACGTGAGAAAATTCAACCACAGGCTTGGATAAGACTATCTCGTATATTTTGACCTATATTTTTTCAACATAAACAGGTTAACTTATAAAAATCAAATTTATCCTTATCTATTTATTAACAAAAGTAAATCTAATTTTAAAGGAAAAAATCCTAAGAGAAGAGACGTAAATAAACACTTCTGAAAGACAAACGCCTATAAACTAAAACAACAACAACAACAACCACTCACACATTATGAACAATACTTATGAACAATAAATGCTTTTAGATGCATGTCCATCATTTACCTTCTGATATGACCATTTTGCAATTTTATTATTATTAGAGTAAAATTTAATGTCTTCGTTTACATTTGAGAGAGTTGGTACTTTGATTTAGAGTTGACATCGAATGCTTTTTTTGTAATGTCTACCCAGCAATATATGTTTAATTAATTGTGTAACGTTATAAGAGGAACTTGTTGGAAAGATGATTGTCTTACTCAGGTTAGCGGTGGGCCTACATTTCAGAAGTTTCCGTAAGTGAACATTAATTTACAGTCAATTTTAACCCGGCCACTAACTCTCACCAAACTTAGCCCTCCTAGAATGAAATTCCCCATATAAAAACGCCTGCCATTATATAATGATGATCATAAGCATTACCATTTTGTTTCCCAATCCACCCCCCCCCCCCCCCTGCCTCCGTCCCGCCCCGCCTCGAACCCGCACCCGCATATCAAAATGCTGGTAATTATGCAGAGATCCATTATCCAAAGTTCATATGAAAATATCTAGCACCTTTTGTAACTTTGGAGAATATTTCGAGTAATAATTGATTATTCCACAATGTGTTTTTAAGGCAGATATTTTCAAATTATGCAAGTTTCGGGTGTAGCCCCATGGTTTTAATGAGAACTGTGCCTTTGTGGATGCGCTATGATCGAATTGCGTGCTATCACGAAATGGTAGTTTAATGTGAAAAGACATCAACAACATTCTATTAGACAAGCGATGCTTCATCTTAATTCCTCGGTCCTCGCTATACTACGGCCGATATTATTCTCTCGTCCCCAAATTAGACTTCACGATGTTCCGCGTTTTTGTGACGTTTATGAGAAATGAAAACTTTGAGATGATTATGTATATAAATTTTGAACCTTGTAACTACAAACACGACTCATGGCTTGTTTTATGAGCACACGACGGGTAAGGCAGACAAGAATACCTGAATTTTGTGTATTTGTTGTTTTACGCAGACGATAAATTTTGGCGGGCTTGGGAAGGTGACAAGCGGAGACGAATTCGGTGCCAATTCATCGCCATCGTTTCGTGAGAAGGAAAAACATGGCGTCCAAGTTGGTTAAAGGTCTTGATTTCTTGCAAGAAAAAAAATTCATTTTGAAATTCCCCAAAGACTGTGTCCATACAGCAGAGTTTACCTGGTTTTGTTTTAATATAATTTTGCTGTCCACACGGTGTGCGACCTCACGTCGTATTTTTGGTTGGACCGTGATACGCAAATGGAGATGGCATCTTTTGCTGCCCATGGGATGCGGTATATCTTAGTATGTTAATTATGCTGATTGGACGACGAGATTATTTCAATGCATCATTAAAATACTCGGTCGCAATTTTTGTTTACCTCATTGCGTTTCATAAAATGAATGATCAAAAGGGTTGTGCACATTAATAATGTTTATCTTTTCGTAATAACTCAATAATATGTTACTTCAACCAGATTATATTAGGAAGAAAAGATGCTGCTACTTTATTTAAGGCCACAAACCAAACACTGTTTTAACAGTGTCATACACGTTCACACTTTACATACATATCGACTTCATGTTTACTAAATTATTACCTGGGATAAAGCGTTCACATTCGTGCAACACAGTCATGACAAGAATCCGTCTAAAGAACTGAAACTACAATAAACGCATGCATGTTGGATACATATGACATTCTCCTGTATGTAAATAGCAAATAACAAAATTTTTAGTAAAGTTTGACATCATCATTTTATTCCTTCTCAGCTCTTTAAACCGTGTTAACACCGGGATTTTGTTCATACATTGGGCCCTCCTTCTGAAACAAGGCATATTTGAAATATCGCGAAAATAATATTGATATGCTTGTTATGAGATTATATTTACGGCTAAACGTGTGTCAAAGCGCAGTAAATCACGGCAGTCAAAATAAGATAATAACTCTTCGTCTCTACTACGCTATCACGGCTATGGATGGATGGGAGAGCCGACATGATAGATCTAGTCTTCACTCCAGACACTTATGAGAGTTTGAGAGTTGCAATAAAGAGCTTTTTTTTCAGTGCTTGCGAAAATGATAATAGAAATGTCGCAGATATGGGGGGGGGGGGGGGGGAGGGAGGAGGGGCATATACATTTTATCCCCAGAAAATCGTTTGTAGAATGTAATGACCATTGTGTACCTTTCTTCCCTTTATCTTACTGAACTTTTCTGGCAGTGCATCTTGGGAATTATGAATTACTACCCGTAGGGGCTGCCTGGCTCTAGCTCCTAGCCATTAGCCCCCAACCATTTCGTACACCTATTAACACCTCCACAAAACCATAGACGTACCACGTCTATGACAAAACGAAGCGTCCATAAATATATGTCTAAAAATCGTCATATTATCCACCATCTATTCTGTTCATTATGTCATCACTATGTAACATGTTGCCCCTATAGATCCTCATATATTAGTAGACGTGAGTAAAACCGGAACCTTCGAACGAGCCAATACTTCCGGTTCAAGTGGTTTTGTAACTTGGGAGATGATCAACAAAGATTTGATAGAAATATCAGCTGATTTTTTTTCCCTTCAGCATGTTTTCCCTTTCACCGGGCAGAGTTTGCCAATGAACGTGGTAAAAGCAAGCGTAGAGGCGGATCGGGGGGGGGGGGGGGGTCCCAACCCCCTTTTTATTGTTATAGTTTTTGTGTGTATTAGACTCCCTCACCGTCATGAGTGGACCCCCTTTTAACTCTGATAACTTATTTTTGTTTTTGTCAGAAATATTATGGGAATTAGGACCCCTTCCCCCCCCCTCCCTAACAAAATCCTTGAGCCGCCCCTGACGCGGCCCCCAGGGACTTGTCCATGCATTTTTTTTGTATAGCTCGTTCATAATGTTTAAAAAGAAAGAGAAATCCGTCCCAACACAAACTTGGATTAAGTAGGATTAGTGTGTGTTGTGATTCGTGAGAAGATGTCGTTTGTTAGGGATCCACCAGACTAAACTTCAACATCCCGAGATCAAACAAAGCTGAGCAACACTTAAAGGTAATACAGGATATTCATCAAGGTCAGGGTTAGGGTGATGACGCGATTTCTTGGCGCAGGCATACTGGCCTGTAGTGCCCGTTGAACAAGATGCGTCAGGTTGCATTATTACCACCCAACAAGCGTCATTATCACACACGCCGGCAATTAAACGCAATGTTTTCACTTTTTATTTTGTAATAATTTCATGTGTGATATCATCTTCACATGGTGCGTCAATGCTAATTCCAGTCTCTGACGCTCCATGGGCAACGGGCGGTACGGCAATATAAAAGGACCCAGAGATCTTTATGTTACGTCCGGCAGGATACATGTATTTACCCCCCCCCCCCCCTTTTTTTTTTTTTTTTTAGATGCCGGTATAGCTCTCCTAACTAAGTTCCCATTTATTTAACAAAAATAAGATGAATATGGCCTCATATATCTATGTTTGTAATTCATACAAAAAAGGTACCCATCATGATGAACCAGCTGCAATAAGCCTACAAGATGTTATCGGTGATAGCGAAAATTTTCAAGAAACATCAACTTTACAGCCCCTCCGAAGTGTTGGGAGCCCAAAATTTGATGGCAAAGATTTAAATTGTTTCCAAGTAAAAGAGGATGCCATTTAAAGCCTATCTGCACAAGTTTGGCCAGGAGGGATTAAACTTCCCTGCATGGTCACTGACAGGTGGTTATCTCATCAAATTAGCTCTCAATTAACATAAGAAAAAGGGACCATGGGGAACCAACGGTCACCGATTAGGCATTGTTTGAAGTATAGAGGGCGCAAGTAGCTATAAGTGTTGCAGTGGGGCTTTGAGACACACTTTTGCAAAGACTTCCCCCAACAAAATTGTGTTTGAAGATATATTGATAAAAGAAAACATAATTTAGGATTTCTGTTGTACGCAGAAAACCTACATTTTGTATTATTTCATCAATATTCGACTTCAAACACGTTTGTTTTGAAAATCCTTGCAGAAATGTGTCTTAAATTACGTCCTCTTTCGCATTATGATATAATTTAAGTGACATTTTGCCATCAAATATTTGTTAAAAATATGTTGAATGCGAAACGTTTAAAAGAAAACATTCTTTAAAAAAAATATCTAAAGATGACATTTTGTTCCTTTTAATAGTCGATTCTATGCAAAATAGAATCAGAATTACCTTCGATACTGAAAGAGGTTTATGTTTGTGTACAGAGGCGGATACAAGCGAGGATGTGGTCCCACCTCAAATTTATAACAAGCGATTAAAAAGGTGAATGGCTAAAACAAGAACAATTACAAAAATATATATGAATAGGGATTGTAGGAATTGAGGACAAGTGTATGTAAATCGCATTCATGATTTTTGTTCTTCTTTGGAGTATGATTCAGAATGTCCTACCAGCCTGTCTAGATTCACTCAGCAAAAAGGCGAGGGTATTGGGTATATACTTTGCTGCCACAAATGTTTTTTTCCCCCTAAGGTCGTGGGCGGCCCCTTCGGATCACATCAGAATTACCCCCCCCCCCCCCCACCCCCCTCACTGTCCCCTCTCCGCTACGCAAGTGCTGGTCGCGATGATGGGTGCGGTGTATGATATGAGTGATGACACTTCTCATCCTAGCCATCAATCGTCACTCAAAGATACTTGTCTCACTTCTTGTCCTGCAAAGAGAAAAAAATAGAACATAATCTATAAATTAGATATTGTTAATCAATTTTCAACACATTTTCTATTGTCCAATTAAATCTTAATTAATGATAGTAATAGAAGGCGAAAACATATAAGCGTTTATAATTATGGTAGAGCAATGCCTCTTTTAACCCTATATAAATGACATAAAATTATGTATCAAAGAGTATTGCCAATTGCTAATAATTATCAATTGTCTAGAAAAATTATAGGAAGAATGATATAATATTGTTTTGGGTATTATAATCAAGATTGATAAGGATAACGGGGTGAATTCAGGGACTACATTTTGAAAATGTGTTTTCACCCTCCCCCAGAATGATGCAGACTCTTTTGATTTCGTTTGGATGCATGGCAAGTTAAAATTGAAAGGGTCTCTATCACTACTGCGAAAACAGAGTTATGCATAACAAATTATGTATGGTTATATATATCATTACGAGTTAATCCATTAACCTGTTATAACTTAATGAGCTGCAATACTTGGAATGCAATCTGTATACTTTACGTGTTGATATATCGGGCAAGCCTCGGGCAAGCTTTCAATTTGTCAAGAAAAACCTTTGTTTTAAATGTATGCATACAAATGGAATATGTCGTTAAACCGGTCTTTTCAGGAGTGTTTCTTAAACCCCAAGCGGCCCCGGTGACATAACATAGGTATGTTCAATGCATCTGTGTGTACAATAGCATATTTATGGATGGAATCCAACTTTTATGTATTACTTCGTTGGATGTCTTGCAAAGTACATGTTTTTTTTTTGTTCAGCTGGAGCAACATCTGTTGAGGAAGTATGCAAAACATCCGCATAGGCCTACATTAAATAACTGGTTTATTGTGAAGCTCCCCTTTATAGAAAGCCCCCTCCCCCTAGCAAATAGACACAATAGACCGGTTTACTAACATATTCAAATTTTATTCATACTTTTTAAACAAAAGTTCGGCTGTTTTTGACAAACTGAAGCTTGCCCGACATAGCAACAAGTTATGTATGTAGAATGGTATCCGAGTATGGTAGTTCATTCATTTATAACAGGTGAATAGAATAACTCATCACAAAGTCCCCAGGAAAGAAACATCCATAAATTTGAATATATTAGTATAAACCGGTTTATTGCTGTGTCGGAAGTTACGTATTGTGTAATAGGCACTGCACACATAGCTCTAGGAACTGTGCAAAAGAGTAGAAGTAACGTAAAATGAAAATGATCCACAGATTAATATTGATAATATCTATTTTTGCTTTGATTCACGGGTTCTTTTCCAGGAAAGGGATTCAATTTTGATAGAATTCCAGAGTGATTCGATTTGAGGTGACCAACTCGTTGCAGTGAAAGGGAGAGACAGGAATGGATTCGACAGACTGCGTGAAGGAGTAGAAGAAGAGTACGCAGGCTGACAACGGAGCAAAACGAAGAAGATGTAGGTGTGGTAGGTGAAGAGGGTGACAGGTATAGAGAAGGGGAGGTTAAAAGAAGGGGAGTTATTTGATAGATAAGGGTATTCGCTATCAGGAGGAAGTGAGTGGCAGAATTGGAGAAAAAAAATCATGCCTAGGAGAAAGTGAAACTGATGATGACGACGGGGCAGGATAAAAACACATTAATACCCCCTATAAAAAGGGTTACGTCAAAATCGCGTAGGAAAAAACGCACACCCTCCTCCAATAACCCACCCCCCCCCCCCCCACTTATTATGCGGGTAGTGCGACATTTAGCGGGTCATTTTGACAATTATGGCCCAGGTTTAAAAATAAAAAAAATCAATCACAGCAGATTTGATATTCCTGGATCTGCCTCTTTATCAGGGATTATGAAGGAGAACTAATTAAAATCTCAGGGATTGTATCTTAATTTGTTCTTCAATTTTTTAAAAATTGTTGATTTTTCTTGGTAAACGTCGATTTTTTTTTGTATTAGTTTGTTGTATCGTTATTCCTTACATGATCATAATTATATTGCTTCCCATATTTTGGAGAAAAAATAAGATTATCGCAGGTCGTAGTATAGTTGGGGTCGTTCACACTTTACTATATTTATCACCTGTACATAAAATCATGAATGGATCGGAGAAGTTGAGAGTTAAAATGAGCGAGGGCATATCAGATGTCACTTTCAAACAAGTAAATTCAATCAACCTGAACGATATGTTTGGCTAGCTGTTTCGATGGCGTAGTTTAGGTCTCTTTAATCCGATTGGCGGTGGCAAAGTACTTGTCAGTGGGCAGGTGAATGAGAGGATAAAACTCTCTAATTATGTCTTATTTTGTTTAAAATGTTAAATTGTTGAAATGCTAGTTTCTGAATGAAAAGGCTAATTTCATCCCTTGAGGGAGTTAACCGATCGTACTTTTTAAAACCCTCTGTCGAGATTTTGCCTTTTCACCCTCTTCACTTGTACAGCATTTCTTATGTTTCTCTTTTTCTTCTTCTGTATCAATTTAAAGCAAATCGTCAAAGTATCAAATTGATTAGGTATATTATGTTCATTCTTTTTGCTCATAATATTTGGAATAAAAGGAATATTAAGGCAAGGGCCCCGGGTAATTCAGAATATATGAGTTTTTTCAGTCTTTAGTTTTTTTCTTGGAAAATTTGGAACTTATGGCTAGAAACTAAAAGATCCTTAATTTTTGTTTTAATCATTATTTTTACATTTGTCGACATGGGACCCTGAGGACCTTTTCATTTAGAACGTTGGGAAATGGTACGACTTCCTTATTTGAAAAAGGGATACCGACGCCCTTAAATAGGCAATTTTGCCCCTTTTCCTTTTCTCAACAAGGAGAGCTATAGGAATACGATGAAATCTAAAGGTTATTTCGTTGTAATATTGCTTTTCGTTATCAGCACGTTCTTTAAACACAAACACGAACAAATATACAACAAAGTATGATAAAATGGGGTTTAATATGAGAATTTTTTTGTTTGTTTGAGATTTTACTTTAGTCGATATCAAACCTATAGATACCATGAACTTGACTACTTTCTAAAGAAATAAAGTTGGCACGTGCCAATCTATTGATATTTTTATAAATCCGATAAACTACAGTAGTTTGATAGCGTAATCTCGTAGTCTAACTTGATATGGGGGGTAACTTTCTCAGCGGTCTGTCGTTAGTTGATCATTATTCAGAAGCTGTTCAAATATTGATGTAAAATCAACGATACGAAGCCATCGGCACACTGTTCGATTTTACAACGGGTCGATTTCTGCTTCGGTTACGGAACAAAGGATAGGCATATCAACATAGATGATATGGATATCATAAGCTATTCCTTACCTGATAAACTCATGATTGCTTAATTGCTCTAATTTTGTGTGAGGTCTGATCGTTCGTGACCACATGATCTGTGTACTTTACATGGTTTAAGCGATAATCGCACACCTATCTGGCTATCTCCCGAGTCGCGTGTCTTCACAACTTTGAAGATACCATAGGACCCGCTAATCCGAAGATAATTCGAACCGTGTTATCATTATGACCCGATGACGTCAGATAGAAGGAGATACAGTGAAAAGATAGAGATCCCAAGTCATGGGAAAATCTGAGGAAAGACAACATCAGGGGAACATCTCCGACTGAAGTGACATCAAAATGTTGGACTTGAAGATAAGATGGCACATGCGTGAGATTTCAAAACATGAAAATAAACCAAACTCAGTGATAATGCTCGATGTGAACCATGCCACACACCATGTTATGTACCGACTGGGTCTGTGTATATAATATATACAAAGACTCATAAACGATATAGGTTACCTTAGCCCACGAAGACTGAATCGAACGGTCTGGGAAACAATCTAGCCATACTTCATTGATCTAGGGCTGTCACCGACATCAAGATAAAGCACGAGCAACATCATTTGATTAGGTCTTTAAACAGTTATTATAAACAATTAATCGAGTTTGAACTATCTTGAAGTTTTGGAATGCCATTCAAGAAACGAAAGCGTGTGAAAGTACATTAGGTCTGATGCTCGAACTTAATCAATTTCCCTAATTTTCTTTCTCAATTAGCATTTAACTTGTAGGCATTCCATAACCATAAATGTACTTAAATGACAATACACCCAAACTTGATCAAACACATTGATAATTGATTGACAATGCAAATTGCAGAAAATATAGAAAAGTTTTTGTATAGTTTCCATAAGATTTATGACAAACAGTTTCTACCTAATAAATCGACAAGGTGATATATTTTATATATATATTTTATTACAAAAAAGAAGAAGAAATGAAGTAACTTGTTACTACTATTCTATTTTAATTATTTACAAAACTGTCAAGGAAACAGAAATAACATTGTCATGTCCCCTCTTTTCATTGTCTGTATAATGGAAAATTAGAAACAGTCTAAGAATTTAGTAATGTAATCATTATTTAATGCATGAATCTTTGTTAATTGCCTCTTTACATATGATTTCACCCACCTTCTTGTGTTACGGATAATTGTATTTCAATAGTCAGAATGCAACTTGCATACATTAATTGTTACTAGGTAGGACAAACATTATGGCCCGAATTCACAAAGGAGGTTTGTCGACAAACCTAGGTTTATGTGCGTCATATGACGCGTTTCGATGCGTTTCAGACCAAGGATCAGACAAACTTTGGTCTGAAACGCGTCAAAGATCTGTGCATTACATTTGATTACATCATGAAAATGGCCTATTTAAGGCCATTTTCGTAATGTAATCAAAATAATGCATACGTCTTTGTATAGTGCCTCGTTACGATATTCCATTCACCTGTAACGAATTGTGCTTCAACAGTCAGAATTCAAATTGCAACATTATGTTTTGTTAGGTTGAGCAAGCCATGTTTGAACAATAATTAAGGGACTTGTAAAAGTCCCTGGTACAAACTAGCAACAAATAATGTATGCAGTTTGTACTCTAAATATTGAAATACACTAATATATAACAAGTAAATCTTATAGCTCATTGCTTAGTAAAGTGGTATATTTTTCAATACATTTTGATAATAAGATATTGGCTCATTTAGAAATACTCTGGAGTTATACCATAAGAAGTAACAATATACTGTGAGAAGTCACAAAGGCCATTATATACAATGAGAGTTTTCTCATTCAAACTCTACTTAGTTTGAGATGCAAAATAAACTTCTTACTCGTTAAAGAAAGAAAGAAAGAAATACCAAAAGCGAAAAGGAATTTACATACGAAATGTTCCTTCGTTCAACGATCGAAGCGCGACCTTTTCAAGAAAGCTTATCAATGTTCAAATCTGGACGAAAGAGGGCCCTTTCACTTTCTTATCTTTCATAAAGGCCTTCTTGGTATGTGTGAGTCTGCCCGTCCATCATATCACTTCATGAGCGACAGTTGCGAAGCTCATTGAAGGGGGAAGGTAGGGGGACATGCGCCCCCAATCAAATTGAACATAAATAGAAAGGGGTAGAGATAGGGAGAGAGAGAGAGAGAGAGAGAGAGAGAGAGAGAGGGAAGAGAAAGGGGTGGGGTGGGGGTGATTCGACCCTTCCAACACACCTCCAACTTTCGATGACCCCGTTCAATCATATTCATACACTTGGTAAGGCAGCCCCCACCCCCGACACCCTCCCCCAACCAATGGCTAAGTCCAGCCTACGCCAGTGACGGGTGATGTAAATATTCAATAAAAATTGTTCCGTTATCTCTGCCAGGCTAATAAAAGTTATGGCGTGGCGTTGATTCGTAAGAATGACAAGCGAGTTGGTGTGACTGTGTTGATAGAATAAAAAGAGTCACAAATAGACAAACCGATAAACGCTCTGCAGTTTTGTTAAGCGCTACATGTTTTCCCAGTGATTATTATTTGCTGGAGTTGAAAAATAAACAAAATTGTTTCATTGCCCTTCTACCCATGAGATGTCGTTCTCCAAGTGAAGACTGTCTCGTTATCAAAATGATAATATCAGCGCACTCATCGTGCAGGCTAGGAGATTTATGTTAAGTTTAAAGGAAAATAAAGAGTTGCAATAAAAAGGAATGAGTAGAGAAGAAGAAAGAATAGGAGATGGAGGAGGAGGAAGAGGCAGACGAATTAGAGGAAGGGTAGAGGTTGGGGAAGGGGGAGGAAAAGGGGAAAAATAGGAATTAATGGTTAAGTAAAAGAGTGGAAGGTTAGAAGTTGAAGAGGAATAGAAGGAGATGTAGAGAAAGAGGAGAGGAGGGGGAGGTGGAGGAAAAGAAAAATGGGAATGGATAATCACTCAGTTTTTGCACTTGTGAGTACACGGTAGCATTTTCGCACTCCCCTCCCCCTTATTTCTTTTGTTATCATTGCTCGAAATGTGTTGTTGTCTGAAGCAAAGAAAAAAATGTAATCCCCTTTCAAAGTACTCTAGTATTAAGTAATATCATTGGTGTCGATACGACTGTTTTAATGCAGTCCCAAATTGTATCATTAGATGCATTGCGTTCAATGTCACCCAATTTTACGCCTCCTCTGTAGTACTTTTAAATCCTAGAGACAAGATTTTGACATAAATCTACCCCCCCCCCCCCAAAAAAAAAAAAAAAAAAAAAAAAGTACCCCAAAGTAACCCAAATTATATATTGGTCATGCAAGATTAAGTCATTGGTAAAAGAACATGACGAAAATGCCATTTTGGAAATAGATAGTTAATAATACAATTTTGTTAAACTCAAGATTGCATGGTTTTCTTTGGGTCCAAATGGAGGAAAAAGAGAGAAAAAAATAAAAAATAAAAAAATTAACATAGAATAAATATAATAAAAATATAAATGTTGAAAGATTATTTTAAATTAATGAAAATAAACACATTTTAAATGATTTAATGTACTTTTTAATTATTGTTATAGTCTACCTATTCTCCAACTCATTATCTAACTTTTGCAATTTGGCTATTCACCAAAAGTCCCCCTTTGTCTTCTTCTCTGTCTCTCAAATTTTCCTTTTCCCCTCTCCCTCTTCCCCCTCTCCTCCCAATCTCTCTCTCCCTCTCTCTCTCTCTTTCCCATCTCTCTCTTTCCCCTTCTCTTGTTTTCTATTTTATTCATTTTTTAATTTCTTTTTCCCTGTCTCTTCTTCTTCCATCCCCACTCTCTCTTTCTCTCCCTTCCTCTCTACATTTCTGTGTGTGTGTGTGTGGGGGGGGGGGGGGGGGGAATGGTGTCCTTGTCTGTGACTCTCGATAACATTAGTGTCCCTTTATAGAAAGGGACACTAGATAACATTTAGCACGGGCGCCATCTGCGTTAAAAGTAATCTAGTATTTTCTTACTTGTCAAAAAGAAGTACTGATTTGCATAGAATAGTTGATAGAGACCCTCCGTTTCCCTCAGACAGCATTCTTAATGTAAATCTGTAGTTTGTTTAGTTTTTAGAGTAGTTTTTGCCTCAGTCTCTCGTAAATCTTGAAAATTAAAGATTGAAAAGAGGTTTTAATTTGGAAAATCGTCATTGCACTTCAAAAAGGATTATTTTCTGTTTAGTATTAGAGAAGTGCCTTTAAGGTGTTATAAACGTCATGCACGAGTTTAACAAGCATTGCCAAGTTACAAATCTCTCTAAACTATCAGCTAAATAATAGAGTGTTAAAATAAAGTTCATCCAAAGTTGTCTGGAAAGAAAGTTAGACAAAGAAAGAAAGATGGAATTGTCAAGGTTTGTAGACAATCGAACGCCTTTGTCAAAATGTCAAAGCCAAACTTCGGTTGGTGTTTGATATCAAAGAATGATAAATTTGATTCTATCCTTGTTCCACTTTGTTTCTGCAGGATGCGATCTATGAAAATGCCAAGATGTGATTCACAAGAATTATCCTACGAATCGGTGGAATCTGACAATTTGAAGATGATTTGTGAGACAGTGTAGAGTCGTAATGGAAATGTCAAATGATGAATCACGACGGAGGGACCCGGTATTAAGACAATCGTTGAAACCCTCTCCCAAAATAGTGTTTTACGCGATGGATATTCGAGTCCCTCTGGTATAGTGAGAAGATGTTAGTAACAAAAGGATCCATGTCACTGCTTTAAAAATATGGAGTGTTTTCCTTAATTAGCTTTAGGGTGGGTTGATAATGCAAGTTTGTGGATTGTGAGAAATTGAATATTATAGTTCTTATTCAAATAGACGATTATTTTCCCCTCCTAAGACAAAACTAATACGAGGAACTAACACAAACTTGAGGAATAGCAATGATAGCAATGATGTACACAAAAATATTTAAAAAAAAGAAGAAAAGATTTGTCAACTTTTGTTGAACTTGTCAAATTAAGTTACGTGATAATAACGACACTAGGCAGATAAATTTGTTTTTCTCCTATGAACCTACATTTAAGTATATGGCAGGGTATTAACTAATCTTCTTCCTGAATTCAACCATTATTATTTTTAATGAGAGTGGTGGATAGAAAAGAATAGAAAAGAAAAGAAAGAAACATGATATCGAGAGAAGGTGGAGCTACATGGGCAGAGTTTGAACCAAGAGGAAGATCGAGCTGAAGGGGGTGGGTGGGCGGAACTGCAAGGCTTGTAACTAAAACTAGGATGTAACATACGTCCTTCTGCCTTAAAAGGTGTCATGGGTTAAATTAATGAGGTGTTTCCTCAGTGTCTTTGTGCATCTTGAGTCGGGTGAAATGACAAACGGACGTAGTGACCATGGAGATGTAAATCACTAGACTCAACAATAAACATGGCTCCTAGCTCATCATGCACCGGAAGCTCTCTGACCCGTCCGACAGTCACGTGACTAGTTTGACCTACATTTGCTTCTGCGCATGAACGTCAGGTGCAATTTTTTCCTTTGCAGAGAGATTATATGGTGGCATATTTTTTTTTACTTAGCCCCATTTATCAAAACCTCAAATTCTTGTTCCAGGAATTAGGTCGTAAACATTTAGGGGCAGCAATTTCAAATTTGATTGATACACATCTTCTTCGAACAATGTCGGGCTCCCAAATGCTTGATAAAACTTTCATGGATATAATGTACAACCTAGAGTATATCCATGATTCTATTCTAACCACCTGGATCTAATGTTTTTTTTTAGTTTTTAAATCCAACTTGTAATGTCGAAAATCTTGATAATAGTGGCCCTATCTCATGATTTCATTGTACTTAATTTGTTTTTCTAGTGAAGTGATTAAACTACACACTGCTATACTTTTCCAGAAAATGTAAGTTTCTTGGATCGCCGGTTATTAGAATTTCCGTTTCGGTTTAATAAAATTTGGAGTGGACTATTAGGTTATTATTATTATTATTATTATTATTATTATTACATTTTCTTCAATCAAATGCCCACTTTTTTCTTGCTACCTTGTTTTTGCCTGCCATATCAATTCACTTAAACGACATCCAACACTGTTAAACAAAACACCGAAATCAAATATGAAGGGTTCTGCTTTTTCTTTATGATTATGCCAGTCATGGGTGCCACGTTTGCCAAGAAGTGTCGCAGAGGGCACACTTCCTAATATTGTACAGGTAGCTGGGGTCTGGGGAATGTGACCATAAGTATGGACATTTTCCTATTCTAATCGTAATTGTCCTATATAATGTGTCATATTTTTATGAAGATGTACAGAAATCTTTCATCCTTGATCAATAAAACCAACTTGTATCATGCTATTTGATGATTGCTCTTGTACATAAATATTGGTGGCAAGAGCTCATAGTTTTGTTTTGTTTTAATTTTTTTTTTAAATATTAATTTGTATCAGAGAAATAGGCCTTCCACCTTTTTTGTTTTCCTTGCCACCTTCTCAATAAAAAGTATCCATACGGATACAGTTATTTATTGTATAGAATTATAAAATGATAAGATCCAAAAGTTTAAATCTATTTTTGTGATAGGTGCCTTATCGTTACATTATATTTGATGATATTGAGCTATACCGTGAGTGAGTAATAGAGAAAGAGAGAGAGAGAGAGAGAGAGAGAGAGAAAGAAAGAAAGAAAGAGAGAGAGAGAGAGAGAGAGAGAGAGAGAGAAAGAGAGAGAGAGAGAGAGAAATGGTGGGAGAAATGAAGAGAAAAAAATAAGAAAAGCTGGAGGAGAGAAAGAACAGGAAAATTCAGATAGAGATAAACATTTAGATAGAGATAATGTTTTTCAATAATTGTTCATGAATGTGAAGATGTTGATTTGTTTGAGTAAACCCAGCATCTAACATATTGATTTTCAATAAATCCTGCAAAATTGAAGAAAAAAAGGGGGGCATTGGAACTGTGAATCCTAACCAATCAAAAATCACATTTTGATAGAAGAAGCAGCAAACAGAAGCAGTGAGTTACGTATATATCCCAAGCACATGCATCAACACAGCGTTACTAACAAGCCCTTTGCCTATATATAAAGAGGGGGGTTGCAACACGAAGAGAGGAAATTTGCACGAGTCTATGAGATAAATTGAATATGAAAGGCAATTTAGCGAGACTTTTTTTTGGTCGTGTATCTTTGAATGGCATCCTCGATGAATCGAAGTGAATCGGAGCACATATGATCGTATTAGGGTCTCTCTTTTTCCCCTCTTCTACTCTTGAAAGAGTGGAGTGGAGAGCCAATAACCTCTCAGCGTGTTGCCTCTCATATTGGACGGTAACTAACCAAGCTGGACTCCCACAACGACTTCTAAATTTACCTTTTTATTTTATCATCATTCTGTTCTTGGCACCCCTCATCCCCTCGGAGTCTTTCCCCTTTATCTCTCTACCATTTTCTCTCTGTCTCTGTCTCTGTCACGTATGTTAGGTTTGTCAGAATGCTAAACGAAACTTCACGATAATATGGTAATCAGAATATTTTTCATATGAATTGCATAATGTACACCAGGCTCGCAATTACTTATTTGTTTACAAAATTTGCGCTATTAATTGATTTTGGAAAATATTTTAATCTTCTATTAAGCATTTCCCCCAGTTTAGGAAAATGACGATTACTTTTTTTAATTTAATTTTTTTCTTCCCAAGGATTAAAACAAACAAAAAGGGCACGTATAATTGGTTTCATCGAACAGAAATCGATGTAAGAATCACGTAGCAGGATATTGGACCATTTGGAACAGGTATCGAAGCATAAACCTGATTTTTATCCACAATGTTCACAGTTCAATGACTTTCAATATTGATACACATGGCTTGATTATATTGTGGCTTTTTTAAAAATCGATCTCCGCCCCTTTTATTGTTCATTTCTTTGCATTGAAATAGGGGTGTAGAAGTAGAAATTCGTATTAAATAAAGACGTCGCTAGATGAGGATGGGTTGGTGGTTGGGGTGACAGCAGAATTGTTAAAAATTCTGTCTGCAATTTGGAAGTTTGTTCCGAAGCCTTGTGCAAGAGTCGTAAAATTTGATGACGTTATATGGGTGAATTGGTTGCAAATTTGCTTGGCATCCTCATTCAAAATGTTGCAGAGACGCCCTTGCTTACAAATTTCCATTACAGTATCTTCTGGGGATATTATGTGTCTGTCAAAATGCAAAGATACAAGAAAAAAACAAGAGTGTTAATGTTGCTTTGTATAAATCATTGATACATGAGATTAATGCCGACTGTGTACTTGTGATTTAAAGAGATGGTTGAGTTCTGAGGAGAGGTGAACAATACATTATGAGCGTTTTCATTGTCATAATGTAAGTGTGGAAGAACATCTGCGAAAAAATGTTGCAGTACAACCAATACTTATGCTACATGGTCAACCTTTTCTGATCGATTCCACACCGTTTCTTTCACACCATGCACTATCATAATGTATGTAAATATTAGATATACATTCGTTGACTAGAAACACCTACATGGTTATCGTAGCCAACACCATGTTTTTATAGAGGGATAAATTATATCGAATATAGGAATCAAAATTAAGTGAGCATGAACATTTATTTGTGAAAATAAATATAATTACCCCCATCCAGCTATATAGTAAGCGCCAATGTTTAGCGTTCCTGTATCGCTCTCAGTGAACGAGCGCCATCTATCTTGTTCACGTGGACAGTGTTTTACTTCGAGAAACTGTCGTTGTGTAGTTCAATATTTTGCTCCCGTATCCGCACCAGTGTTATGGTTTTATTCTTTAAAAAAAGAGAGAATATTTGATTAAAATATGTATTAATATTCAATTTCACTGTATTATATAAACAGTAAAGTTGAAAACAATCGGTTGACTTGACAGATGTTTGTTTATGATTTTGTTTTTGTTTACCTAGTACAGTACCTTGCTCTTCTCTTATTTAATCTTAGCTTAATTTTTTTTTGTAATCTGCCATATCTTCCATCTAGCTTGGTATGAACGCAAAAAGCTTATGAACTTTTTATAGTAATGATTAATTTCGGATGATATGGAACAATCATCAATAATCAGGGACAATAGACCATTGTTTATTGTTTTAATGACCCTTTTTTGTCTTCTAAATTCAATTCTATTCTCACCTACATGTATATCACAATTCTTCTTCCAATCAACATTGTCATCAATATTCGTTACTGGCCTCTGCCCCTCCATGCAAGTCCATGCTTACTTCCATTAATTCGTGGGATTGTGGTTAATGACTACCTGGTGTTGATTTAGAATATGCTCAAAAAGTTGAGGAAAGATACTGAAAACGATGGAGTTAAATGAGTCGGTTCCCACGGTATTATTTTAACTATCAACCATTGAAGCTAGGCGGATAGTAATATATCATGCAGGATAGGAAACCATGCTGAAATACTTGACAATCGAGTCTTCCTGTCTTTCAAGAGTACTGCCCATCATTGTTCTCAATCTAATTCTCTTCTTCTTTCTCTCTCCCTCCATCTCCATTTCTTTTTCACTCTCTCTCGTTGCGGTTCTGGTAGGGGGGGGCACAGGATTCTCAACAAAATTCGAGCACCCTCCCCAGTGTTTTTCTTCAAAATAATGATTTTTTGTTTTTAGAGAACCAAGTGTAGAAATGAATGCAAGAACCGCACCCCATCCCCCAATTAGCCCCGCCCCCAATCACTCTCCTATAACCGCCCATCTCTCTCTCTCTCTCTTCTGGCAGGTCGTTGTAAATAATGACCAAACTTCTGACTGGTTTTACCATGAAATTGTATACGTCTAAGTATCAGTTAAGTGGCCAAAACTTGCAATTCATAAGCACATGGGCATCAAGTACCTCTTAGCTTTCTACCGATAAACAATTACAGACGAATAAGTATAGTGAGCCACTGCCAAAAAAATTAATACATCTGACATATGAGCCGGCCATGATTTATCAACTTTAAGAAGACTAAATAGTTTCTTCGTTTCCCTTTGTTTTAATTCCTAGAATAACCTTATCATAAGCTTGAAACATTTATTCCACAAGAAAGATCATCAAGTATTCTTTATACATCTTGTGAATATACTTATAAGTGTACTGTATTGCACTTGACAGATGTACTTCACAAGATTCTTCAAAACTATTTCCCCAACGTTAAAATAGTTATATCCGGGTGTTAAGCATGCAACACGTTGCTCTTCATATTGTACATGTTTATAGCCCATGAAATCACGAAATAATGCAAAATTAAATAAAAATAGGACAGCTAACACGGAGATATTCTCAATATAATTACAGTTAATTCCATAACAATGGTAATAAAAACAAAATTCGTGTCAACCACATTTTTAACAAAGTCCAGAGGAATTAACAACAAAAAAAGAAAAGGAATGGAATTTTTTGTTTAGAATATACATGTACACGAATGGGCTGAATAACATTACTTCCCTTTCGACAATTTGGGAAGCTTGTACAAATATATACCTAGCACTTGTCTCTAAGTGATGAATAAATATTTTTCTTTTGGAACATGATGTAGAAAGTCATGTGTGTTTAATGACTAACTGATTTTTAAAAATTAGAATCCGTTAATAGAGTAGGCCTATAAAGAAAGCATTAATTAGCACATTTCATTTTCCTGTGTACTCAATAATGTCAACAATCAACAAGGTGACAGCAATCCCTAAATAACTCATTAACAGCTTGTGGTTTTCAATTCACGGTTATTCTTAGGTAATAGAGTCATAGAACCATTACATTATTCTTGTTTTAAAGCTTATGTAAGTGAAACAACTTTAGGAGGGAACCGTTTGAAATGATTTTAGATAATTCTGTTTCTAATGAATAATTTTAAAAATCGTGTGATTGCAAACTGTTTCAAAATATAAAACTGGCTTAAAAACCACATGCTAAATGAATGATGGTTTATTCTAATAAAACAAACAGCCTGTCAATCAGCTCCACGGAGCCCATGGCTTTAAGTCGTATCCGAGGGACAGGATGATTAAAACTGAAAGCCAGAGCCCTAGCATTCGTGCATTTAGTCAATCTCGAAGCCGGGTTACTTGGTCGAGAGGCTACTGCCCACAAGATAGACGGCCCATGAAACCGACAAAAGCGGTCTCGTGGGCCTTCCAATCAATTATAAAAAGGATTCACTAGAGCGATGGCTCCAGTTGTTGGTGTATCTTCGACAGGTACACCCCTCCTTCCGCACGCTCCGTTTAAATTAATGGCTACGCCACTAGTTCATAGTCGATATTTGATGGGCTTTAATATCTACATACCTTGAATATGTTCAACGTATAGTACATGAAATACAACCGCAAACATAATGAAACAAGTCCGAAAGACAAGGAAGTAGTTCCTATCAGACATCATAATAATTATGATCAAAGGTGCATATTGTGTTATAGGAGCACTGAGCGGTTTGTGCTCTTTAACATGTTGAACTTTAAAGCAAGATGTCGTATAGTTCGAATTCTGCTTCCTGCCTTTCCAACAGGCATTTCATGTTCAGTTCACTCTCTCGGTCCAGGTGTGGCACAGGAGTAACTGGAAAGAAAATAATTGATTGTTGTTAGGCTTTAAAGCAGGTTGTAGCATTTGGGGGTAGTCCGTATATATGCCCTGTCGTGCGTGAACAAGTGCCACATAACTTTGTAGCAATTTCGTATTTTATTGCAAGTTCTTGGATATTCCAAACTCTTGATATATGTAGGAAGAAAACATAGAATTCGAGATAATTTTTAAAACATAGTCATGTTCTTTAATACATTTAAGTCATGATCACTATAAATTTCAGAATTTGTTTTCGCGATTATTATTTTGTTATAATTATTGTGAGATTGCAGCATTCTGCAAGACATGACAGACGGTGTTTTGAAGATAATCTTGAGTTCTAGTATAGAAACTGCTCTTCTCGAGATTTTAGGTAGACATTTGTTAATATTGTTTTTCATGCTGTAATTTGCTTTAATTAACTATATCATCTTGTATGATTCTGAGTCCTTTTTTGTGAGTCGATAAATCGTATCTTTTTTAAATCTTGATATTCTATATTCTCATATCAGATTTCTAGTTTCCTTTCAAAAGGAAGAAAAGGAAAAGCGAAAGAGAAAGTGAAAGAGACAACAAATTTCTTTATGACATTCGTGAAATGTTATTAAAACCTGACATACTCGAAAAAACAAGAGTGCTTAATGGAGAATAAGCATCATTCAGAACTCTTCATTAAAACGGCACACTCCGACTCGTTAGTGCAACAGGATATTACTTAAACTTAGATTTCGCTCAGAAAGAGAGAGAGAGAGCAGTACTTCTGAAGTAATGATTATTTGTACGACGATGAAGATATTTGATAACTCAATTAGTTGAATTCGCACCGCCGGAAAACCGCTTTTTCCTGATTTGATCTAATATGGAGACGATTAAGAACGATCTTGGTCTTCCTCGAAGTAACCATGATCAGATTATTTCTGGGTATGGCAATGAAAAACTTAATAAAATTCCAGATATTGAATCCAAGTTTTCTTCAGCATGCTCCGACAATCAGTCGGTCTGGAGAAAGCTCCCTGCCGCCGGCTTCCAGGGAAATTATGGGCGGGCAGGGGGCTGGGAGAGATGTCGAACCGTTTCCTTCGTCTGCTGTTGCCCGAATAAGCATACAAAATTTGAAATATATGGGATTAAATTGATTAAATGCTTTTCTTCGAGCATAGGACTTGGGGGGGGGGGGGGGGGTGGGGGGGGGGTTGTGGGGGGGGGGGGCGGGGTACATTTTATCCCGATAGTGCTGATAGTTGACTATAACTTTTGTTTCAGGCTGCTTCGACGTCGTGTGTTTACCGAATGCCAAAAAACTCACCTAACTCACCCGTTTCCAGTATTTTAAAATGTTTTCTTACTTGTTCACAGTTCTTAAATAATAATTTAACCAAAGGAAAGTGCTAAGTTAAGTCATAGTAAATACATTTCGATCATAAGCGTGTCCCCAATTTTTTGTCCAGCCTCTCATTTTGTCGTCATATTGAAGTACATTTACAAGTTATGAAGGTTGAACTTTCTTAAAAACATACTTTCATCCAGTGTCAATAAAAGACACCCTTTTGACTCGGTCATATATTAATGAATACAAGTAATTATTTATTTTTATTTTATTGAAACCATCGCATTCTAATATTTCTTCACACTGTTGGGTATCGCGGATCCAGCCTTTTTTATTTTATTTGGAGGGGGTACTATCTATAGGGGCATTGGTCCCTAGAAATGCAAGGGAAATGTTATCGAGTGTGAGAATTGTTTGGTTGGAGTCATATGACCTCTTGTCATCTTACCAATGGTGGGGGGGGGGGGGGTGGCAGGTGCCCCGTGCCCCCGTACCTAGGTCACTACTTTGTTACCATTCAAGAGGTCTAGTTTCATGGAACACAAATAAAAAAGCCAAGTCTATTCAGTTGAGTATAGATATGGCAGTGTTAAAATGGTGGGACAAAGAGCCAGAGGAATTTAGATACAGGAGAAGTTTTGTTTTTATCGGATGAAATCGACAACCTCAGGAGCTAAATCTTTAGATCAAGATTTGATAATTTTGGTATACACTATACTATGTTGAATCAATGCGATTAGAACACGGATGAAAACAAAAGAAAGAATAACTGAAATTCTTTTTTAATAAAGGTCATGCGAAATCACCGCTAGATGAAAAGGACCATCCGTTCTTGATCAGTAACCGCTACTCGTGCTATAGACCATTTCTAATTCGCATGGTCCTTGGAGCTTTGTTTCAATGTTGAACTGTAAACTGATCATCCAGAATCGACCAAGCTAATCCAACCCAAACCAGTTTCCTAGATCTTTCGTATTACGTCTCAATGTCATTAACGCTTAATTATAAATTGACGGCACTCGCATAATACCGTCTACATCATTGCGGATCATTATGGATAGGCTATCATGGCTGTAATAGTGCTCTCCACAAATCTCAGAGCCTGGCCTGCCTTGCTGTTGTTCCTGTGGGGCTTAGCTTCAGGAAGCCGGGCTTCTGGTGGACTAGCACGCGAGAGCTTTCCCGGCTAGACACTGGTAGAAACTGGAACAGGCAAGGGGGAGCTGGAGTCATTTCTCTTTTTTTTAAATAGAAATAAGACCAAAGGTTTGTTAATCGCTTGTGATGTCATGAACATAAGCACCAACAAAATTCATAATCCGTCGTTCTAACACTAAACTAACTTTACGCTAGAGAACCTGAGAACAAGAGTTGAATTAAACGTTGCAAACTCATGCCTGGGCTTTAGTGCATGTAGCCATGGCCTTGTCCCTGCAATTACAATTTTATTCAACATTATTAAGGAGAGACTGATAACGTTATTCATAATTGTTAACTCCCAATCATTATATTAATGATCTTTGAGTATCTGTGAAGAAAGGTGCCTGAATAGCCCGGGCCTCTCGTCCGTATGACTATTTCTCGTATCTATTTCTAAAGATTCCACTTATCATACATTTATTTTGACATTAAGCATTAAAAACACTGTACAGCACATTGATTTATTTCTCTCTAGACCAACCATTGTTGTTAATTTAACACGAATATGGTCATTTCTATTGTAACCAAACGACAAGCCCATTTGAAATTTGAAAATCACCCTAAAATGGCGAATATGATAACGTATCATAAGAGCAACACGAAATTATATTTCGTTCTCCCTCCAAACTAAAAAAGGTCTAGGAACTAATATTCAGCTCACCCCAACATAAAAAGGTGCCCCTGGATACGCCCCTCCTTCCTGACCGGTGTAGGATCGTGATAAGGCATATCGACAGTGCATTATTACTTCCGATCCACTATCTACCCCATCTAGGGACAATTTTTCTACTATTTATTCATTCTTTTGACATGTCTGATCGTTTTTTAATCTCTTTTCGTGATACTTACGTGCCTGGCTCGTTAATATTTATACCAGGCCTACGTAATATCGTGAGATTTTTCATGGGCACTGATGGATGGTTGTATAAACCATGCTTCCTGGATGAGAAAAAAAATCAAATCCCCCCCCCCGATTTTATGGGTCAGATATTAAAACCTTGAAACGGGTTTATTATGAGTGAAGGTTAACAATTCATGATGAAACAAATAAATGAAGAAATAATCATACACCTATGAAAACCACGTTAAAAGAGGAGTTTTGAAAAGGTAAATAAAAAATTACACTATTGTCCTTATACATGTATGTACTGTAGAGATGATTATGCTAGAACGTTTCGTCTGTCGAATTTATATACTGAATGTTGCTTTGATTGACTTTGGAGTTCGTTTTGCGAGAAAGCCAAGATACAAAACTCGTTCGTTTTGTTTCTCCTTTTGCGAGTCAAGTTGAATAGCATATGGACACGCTTATCCAAGAGCATTATAAATATTATATTTTCTTCTCTTCAACGTTTTTAAATCAAATTACAATATGATGGTTTTCTAATTCTACCCAACACTGCAATGGATATTATTTGGTGCAATCACGATGATAAAATTATAAAAATATATTTTCCACGTTCATGTGTTTATCATTCGGGCAGAACAAACCGAACTCTGTTTCAGAGTAATGATTTCTCAGTCTAACAATGATTCATTTAATAGAGAAAAAATATTAAATCCCAACTTTAAAAGTTTCATGTTCAAATTTTAGCCAACGTTTTTTTAGAAATACGAGACCAGGCTGTCTCCCGGTATCGGATACCCCAACCTTTTCTTTTTAGAAGCCCTTCCTCTCCCAATCGCAGCCTCATAGGCTCTATCTTTATTTCTCTCTCCGCTTTCTCCCTCTTTCTCTAAATCTTAAAGTGACTTGTTAACATTCTGAAACAAAATTCTGGATTTAACTCATGCTGCAATCATAATTATAAACCTTTAGGTCAGGAATCGCATGACTTTTACAAGCCGATCGCCTGTCTGATTATTTAAGATATTTATGATATTTATGATTGGAAATCGAAATTTCATTTTTCGTTTTCCTTACGGTTTTTATAACTCTACAGTCTATTGGGGAAAAAGAGTATAGTAAAACCGGTCACTCAAAGATTTTTACTTTTTGAGGCACTTCATGATCCTTTTGGAGCGCAATTTGTTTAGGGCTTCAATATTACACCATATCACAGACACTGATAACACGTAGAGCCGTGCATCTCAGATTTAAAATCGTTACACAATGCCTTTAATAAATGTATGGCTTTATTTCGTTCCCCTCAATGCTTCTTTATTTCTGATTATAATGGCCTCACCTTTTATTCTTTCCATTGTATTCTCTCAAAACGATGCCTTGTCCCGATAAGTTTCAATGGTTCCGGGCCGTCGTTTTCGTAGGGAAGTTTTTGAGATTCATCGCTGACTTAAAACAATAACGTGTTCTTGCCGAATACTTTATTGGAGGGGAAAGTTGTTTGTTTCCGGCGCAGTTGTCATGAAAGGATGAAAACGCTTGAAACCGTGGTATTCATTTCCTTTTAAGATCCAAACGCTTTTCCATATTTACTGAAAACAGAGGTTTTGATCTTTTATCATATCTTTCCAGCCTTTTGAAGAAACTTTGCGAGGGCATTCACTTCTTGTCCAAAGGTCTAATCATATACAGGTCAAAATGGTTTCGTAATGAAAGCTTAATGGTTTAAACATGCACGGGTTAATAGAGTTTACAATAGTAATGATAGTTTGATGTTTGTTTTAATGTCCAACAGGAGAATTTAATCATTTCACTTTTTAATACAAAAGAATTCAGAAGCAAATAATCCAACCTTGATAACAAATTAATGGAGAGGAAAGCAGAAAAATCGGAAAGGTAGTCACTGACAATTCGGATAGACTTAATGATCTCATATTTCAAACGTTCATATCTTTCTTATTATTGGTCCGATTTATTTAAAACTTTTGCCATTCTTTTTATAATATTTTTCTGCTTTCATACTTATTACAAAAGTTGGATTTCTTTTTAACTTTTTTTTAAGGGGGGGGGGCAGTAAAAATGAAAGGGTATGCCAAAGCCACCTAATGATGGATACGCCACAGTAAGGGAAAATACTGTGTACCCCCTTTCTAACTTTGCGTTTCGACAGGACTTCAGAAAGTAGGACATTTTATGCAAGTGATGTACATTCTTTTCGTTACAACGAGATATACATTTCGACGATATATTCACAATCATTTGTAATAAATAATTCGCTTTCATAAATTACAAAATATACAATTTGTTTCATTCATGTTTGGCATGTCACTGCAGACAATTGTAAGAAAACATATTGGACTTTGAGAATTTTTTAAAAATCCATTGTTTGTTGACTCAATTTTGCACTTTGTGTCTTTTTCTTTAAACAAAAAAAAATTGAATTGTTCGATCAAGATTGACCGACGCTAAAAGTGCACAATTCAGTAATAAAATGAAATAACGAAGGGATATCGGATGTGGAACGCCTGTTATGCCTTAATCCACTGGATTACTTTCTTATTCACCCATAAACAAAGATTTTGTCGGGGAATTAATTTGACTTCCCTACAAGGATTCCAACCCAAGTTTCTAGGTTAAAAGTGGTATGGTATATGACCTTGGTAGCTTTGTGACAGAGTTTTTTCTTTTATCTTTCAATTTTATAATCGTCGTCTTTCCTGTAGATAGTGCATGTAACCTTATGTATGTAGGGTTGAAGCCGAAAAATGTGATTTGGGATTAACTCGATGGCATTTCAGGGAATCAATATTTTCTTTCTATACATTTCTCTACCAACTGTTTTAGAATTCTGCTTTTTATGCTACTGATAATCTAATAGCATAGATATCATAATGTATCATGATGTTCGATCACTTACAAATACAATTTAATTCTGGTTTAGCGATTACATGGTGAAAGAAATTAACTGCCTGGATATAATAATTGGTGCATACTGCCTGTCGTGAGGTTTTGGAATCATCAAAATGATAAGAAGTGTTGTAATGTCCTCCTTGGTGTCACTAAAAATTCACCATGCACTACACAGAGATGTGTACATTGGGACTACACATAGAGTGCTGGTCTAAAGTTTTGGTACAACCTGGATTTTGAGATGAATTTTTACTTCAAAGTGTATGTAAAATAGATAAAAAGATCGATCGATAGATAGATATGAGGTAAAGGGAGAGAGAAAGAGAGAGAGAGAGAAGTGAGAGAGAGAGATGAGGGAGAGAGAGAGAGGGAAAGAGAGAGAGAGAGAGAGATAGATATAGAGAGAGGTCATTATAGAAACTTTGAGTGATCATTATCAGCGATAATTACTCAAAAATAAGTTTGGTGACGAAAGCAATATTGATAGTTTATTGTTCAAGTTGACATCGATCGAAGTCAGATTCATTCTGGAGATCATTGCTCATGGTGATAGGTTGGAAAAGCTTTTGAAAATAATTAGATGATAACGAAATTAGACTTTTTAGAATGTAATTGTAACCTTAACCTATCTCTTATTCTTGTATCCAACTTGTCTCTTAAAGAAATCACCAGAGCTAAGGTCGTCACTCTGCCTCTATTTCTGTATCTGTTCCTTCCCCACTCCTCTCTCTCCCCTTTCTGTCTCTCTGTCTCTCTGTGTATGTGTCTCTCTCTTTACCCCCCTCTCTCTCCCCCCACACACACTCTTTCTCTCTCTCTCTCTCTCTCCATCTCCATCTCCCACTTCATCTATACTTGTCTTACTCAATTCTGTACTATTCTTAAAGCTCATGCTACATGTTGTCTCCCTCCTCCTTTCCTCTCTTTCTCTCACTCCCTCCTCGTTTCTCTCTCTCCTCGTTTCTCCTTGCTTTTTGCGCCAGTCTCTCACATTCTCTACTCTCTTTACGTCTTGTTATTCTCTCTCCTCAACTCTTTGTCTCTCACTTTCTTTTCTTTCTTTATGCAGCATTAATCTCGCCCATGCACACACAACACACAGTCATATACATCCCAATTTTGCCGCTTCCGTTGAGTTAAAAATCCTTACGAAAAATTGGTACCAAAATCGTTGCTTTAATCGTCAAATATAAAAGATTCTCAAAAAAATTATACAAAATTGGACTTGTTTTGTTTCTTTTGCTGACCATGCAGTATGGACTGATCATGGACTAATGCAGGCTCATTTATACTACATTGTATTTTGTCTTGAGAATGTAGTGGGAAAATAAAAATATAATTGTTGCCAATTTGAAGATTCAAACTGATTTTTCCTTCAACCCGACACGTATCCACCTTCAATGCTCTCACATCCCCCCTCTCAGCACGCGTATTGATCCGAACATCTCATAGCGCCCATATGAGTTACATGTAATAGTCTCTGTTTGTTAGTCTGACCCATATCCCAAACAGACGAGACACAGTTCTCTTTATAACAAAAAAAGAAAAGAAGAATCCATAACGTTCAAATCATTGGCCCTGATTCGGAGAATGTGGTTGATCCCCTGGACGAATGGATGGCATCATCCAGTCCGTCCTCGGGTCCCTCTCCTCACGACATCTGGTGGGATAAGAGAACGGGTTCAGACGCAAGGAGATCGATACGTACGTGCGCGTATCTAAGGTAGATTGTAAACTGTAATGGGAGTGAGGAGAGAGGGTGAGGGAGTGGGGGAGTGGGTGAGGGAGAAAGTTAAAAAAAGAGGAATAAATAGGGAACGAGACGTAGTGGGAAAAGAGGAAGAGAGAGTGTGTGTGTGTGTGTGTGTGTGTATGTGCGTGTGAGTGCGGGTGAGTGTGCGTGTGTGTGTGCGTGAGAGAGAGAGAGAGATATAGAGAGGAGAGAGTAAGAGAGATAGAGAGAGAGAGAGAGAGAGTGAGAGTGTGTGTGTGTGTGTGTGAGAGAGAGAGAGAGAGAGAGAGAGAGGAGAGAGTAAGAGAGATAGAGAGAGAGAGAGAGAGAGAGTGAGAGTGTGTGTGTGTGTGTGTGTGTGTGTGTGTGAGAGAGAGAGAGAGAGAGAGAGAGAGGAGAGAGTAAGAGAGATAGAGAGAGAGAGAGAGAGAGTGAGAGTGTGTGTGTGTGTGTGTGTGTGTGTGAGAGAGAGAGAGAGTGAGAGTGTGTGTGTGTGTGTGTGTGTGAGAGAGAGAGAGAGAGAGAGAGAGAGAGAGAGGAATAAATGGAGTGAAAACATCGTAATGTGATAAATAAAGAGAAAGATGCAGAATTGGAGATGACGATGAGAAAAATGGAAATAGAACACGACCAGACACAAATATTCTACAAGACGTATCTTTATTCAATTTGATAATCAACACCTCAGTCATTTACAAAAGTTTTTTTCAATCAAGATGAGGGATAGAGATAATTTGAAATGCTAAACATGCGAAAAGGATATGATTTCGTATTCTATTTCGTATTTTTTTTTTACCACACTCTGAAAATTGAGAAGGACAGACATCTCGAATAGAACTTTCTATGAAATTAACGGCAAAACATTTTACTTAATCTTTCTTTTGTATAAATATCTTTTAAAACTTTAACGACAACTTCCAATGAGAAGGGTTATTTAGCAAATCATTGCAATGCTTACTAAATTGTAGACACAGACATTGCGTAATTTGAATCTTATTTTTTATTTTATTACAGCGGAAAAGAAAAGCTGTTGAAAAAAATGACCACATTGGTGACACTCATCAAAATATTAATTGCCACTTCTACATGTATTATAGATTTTTAAGACTCATACTTTAATCAGTGCATCAGAGTGAAAGTAAACTTATAATCTCGATTAAAAAATTATTATAAAAACCGTTTCAAACATTCAATTTAATTTTTGCATAATCACATCGTCACGGTGGTAGGCTTGCAAACATATTTTACTGTTAGATTTTTACATTTGATATTTCTCAGCTACGTTTCTCGTTAAATAAACTACTGTTCATCAAAAAACAAATGTCTCGATAACGAATAAACCTCATAAAATAGTCATATGATTACATGGAGTAATATGTTCAACACAACAAAACACAATTGATTAAATGCAATCGAAACATAATATCTAAAATACCGTAGGTTTTATTATTAAATGGATTCCCAGTATCTTTAAAATGTATAATGCTTATCTAATATTATCATTATGCATTGCAGAATAGGAAAAGTGAGGTATCTTTTATCGGTTGACTTCTCTTTCCATTTGTGACATGTCCATTTACGTCCGACCTTTATCGATTATTGACAAACAGAAGCGATTATCCCCAAAAGACCCCCATCCAGAACTGCAATGTCTTTTCTGATTTCATGAATGACAGAGCTTTGATTTATACTTGGTAAGAAAAAAACAAGGAAGTGGGCAGTTTTGGGCAGTCAATTTAGCTCCAATTTGATAAGGTCGTATATTTCTTATCATTCGTCCCATGATTGTTGATACACGACCCCTGTCTTCATGATGTAGCAATGAATGCAATCAATTTCTCGCAAAATGAAAGGTCTTAAGAAGTTGAGTATTACGTCTTGAGAAGTTGAGTACAGTACCCCGAACCCTGTTGCAATATATTGTATAATTATAGAGACAGATTATTCAAAAGAGAAATAGAGAATGTAAGAAAAGAGGAGGGAGGGTGGGAGAAGGAAGGGTCAGAGAAAGAGGGACTCTGTGAGAGTGTGCGTGGGTGAGGGTGTGTGTCAGTTATATATACTGCAAATTAGATTTTGTTTAATTATGTTTATATATAAGCAATTAATATTGCGAACGATGATTTATCTTGTTCAATTGTATGTTTGTATTAAACACATTTGGAGGAATAAAAAAAAATTACTATAAAAAAAAGGGTTAAAAAAAGTATGTGTGTGTGTGGGTGTGTGCGCGCGAGAGATAGAGAGACAGCGAATTGAGGAGAGAGAATAACAAGAAAGAAAGAAAGAGAGGAGAGAATGTGGGAGACAGACACAAATAGGAAGGAGAAACAATGAGAGAGAGAGAGAGAGAGAGAGAGAGTGAGAAGACAGATAGAGACATCGAGAAAGGTCAAGAAAGGTCGACGAGTGGAGAGCAGAAACTAGGGCAGAAAGGGAGAAAGGATTAAAGCGAAAGAGAGAAGGGAGAGTGAGTAAGAGGGAGACAGTTAGCCAATTTTGCCAGTGTCTCGGAACAAAGAGAGGAAAGAATGAACGTCTGTCAGAAAATTTGACATTTCAATTATCGGAGTGATGAAATAATGTTTTCACAAGCAAGAAGAAGGTGAAACATTTTGAGGCCTTGCTCGATAGCTAACCAGGCCACCCCCGCGGCGATCTGGGCAGCAAGAATGACAAATCCTGCCCCCAAGCTACCCTGCCGAGGGCAATATATGACTATTACTTAAGAAGTGATCTCTTATACATGTTATATTGTCCGTCGAAATTAGATTTGATTACAATAGAGATGGCTGCAGCTATTTCAATGATAGTCAGGAACTGAACTTTCACTTAATTGAAATCCTCTAACATATATTTATGGAGTGGATTTGGTTATAATTGTCAAATTATTTTCATTCTATTCGAAAAAAGGACATGAACTTTTTTGTTGTTGTAGCATTGTAAATAATTACGTCAGGTTAATGAAATAATGACAATAATTTTGACACTGTTTTAAACAATATATAGAATTAAAGATAAACTCCATATACAATCTGATTAAAAAGAACAGAGGAAAAAGTAGTTTTAACAATAATGAAACACAACAAAGAAAATCAAAAGAAGATATGACAGACAAATTGATAAAGCGAAAATAAGGAAGAAAATAAGGAGAGAGTGTGAAGTAGAGAGAATGAGATGAGAGAAAGAGACAGACGCATATCAAATATACAGGAAGGAATGAATAAAGAGGGAGGGAGGGAGGAAGGGGAAAAGCAAGAAATCAAAATGAGGCCTAAACGACACGCTTTTAATTAAAAGAACGAAGCAGAGTTGGCGTGTTTTGTCAGTGTGCATTTTTCCATATTTGAATGCGTAACTCGAGAATTCTGGAGCCCGACCTTGCAGCCAATTTCATCCAAACATTTCATCATAAATCAATTTAGATTTGGTTAGATAAACAACGTTCATGTTTCGGTCGAATTAGAGGCATTTGGGATACTAAGTGATACAATATTTGGCTAATCGTTTGACTACGTGGTATTTTGATTTCTATGCGCTCATCCCCCCTTTTCATCAATTTCATCTTTTCTTTTCATGTCTTTATTCTACTGGCTTCTTGCCTGTGGCTGTTTGATGCGATTCTTATGCACCCGATGGCTTGAGTTCAGATTTAATTTCTCGTCTTTTATTTGTTTCACCTTAAAAATTTTCCCTAAAATTTTGAAAGTACTATACAAACAATCTTATCAAAATAACCGACGTCAAACGGTTTCTAGAGAAGCCAAGGAAGATTGTGATGAAGATAAAGACAAATGGAAAGGGGGAAGAGAGAGAGAGTAAGAGAATGAGAGAGAAGGGCAGTCGGGGGGGGGGGGGAGCAAAAAAAAGTGGCAAAGAGAAAAAGAGAGGATGTTTAATTTCATATCATTCGTTCCATATACACAGAGCTGAGATATATTGAAAATTATTTCAGAAGGACAAATTGATAGATTTTCATGAATAGTTTTATGGCGTATCCCATAATTGAATTGTGGTACATTCAACTAACAAATTGAAAATCAATAGAATAATATTTTAAGAAGTATTTAACGTAACAGAATAAGGTGGATTGCGGTTATGATAACGATATTAATGTAAACAGTAATTATTGTGGTCACCTTACTTCATGTTCTTAAAATGTATATGAATCGACAGTAACCATGGTTACGGTAAAATTTAGCCTTGTACATACTGTACATCTATATTATCATCATCATCATCATCATGATAATAATAATATTAATAATAATCGTTGGATTTATATAGCGACTTTTAAAAAGGTTACAATAAAGGTGATGTCCCTAAGTCTATATAAGGACATCTTAAAAATTGCAAAAACAGGTTTTAATTTATCAGATTTTTTTTTTTTAAGAAGTCAAGTGAAGTATTATTTCTTAGAAGTGCAGGGAAGTTAAGCAAAAATGGCGATATATTTTTTTTTAAATACCATTAAAAACAATGTTTTGATTAACCCTTTCCATGACCTTTTATTGATAAACAAGTTAAACATGTTATAAATTCATAAAATTCATACAAAAGGATTGCCATTATTCTGAGAGGAAAAAGAACTTTTGCATCTCGTGAACCTTATTTTCATCTTTCCCATCTGCTTTTATTCTAAAACCCTCCTGTTTCATCTCAGTCATCCTATCTTCTTATCCTATAGCTGAGAGTAAAGCCACCATGTCCTCTGAGACGTCTTAATCCCCTGATCCTTGCATCTTCCTAGCAACCACTACCACCATCATCCGCCATCCTGCATCCATCGAAGCGGATAGCATCCCGCATCATCCTCCTTCACTGAGCGTTCTCGCACATCACTGGAATATCGGATGATTCGATTAGGTCTATCACCTGTCGCAGAGGGGGCTGAGAAAAAAGAAAGAGAGAGAAGGAGAAGAAAAGGAAAACACGGATAAATGCGGATATTGACTGTTAAGAATAACTATAGATAACTTGAACAAATAGACGGAGCAGCGGGAGGATGTTATGCTTGTACTTCGATATAAATCTGCAACTGATTTTTGCTCATTTGCGAGGGCATTTCTCTAACCACGCATGCAAACATTGATGTTTGAGCGCCGAGCTTAGTGTTTTCTTTCAAAACGGAGAGGCGCATCAGGATGGCAGGGATGTAGGCAAAGATGTGACAGAGAGGTGTTACTATGGTGATAATGTTTCTAGTCATATGGAATGTCTGAGGAAACAGACTTTGTGACATATTATTAGCTGAATGCATCGCGCGCAGGGTGACGATGTGGATGAAATGAATCGTAGAAACGTGTTGATGTTTGTAATGCCAAGAATACAGCGATGATCACGCTTTGAAGTGAAAGCAGGGGGGTGTTTCACAAAACTTGTCATCAGTGACAAATGACAGTTTTTGTTATAAGCTACTGAAATCCTTGCTTCTGATTGGTTATCAGCAGATTTGTCACTGATTTTTGTCATTTGTCATTGAAAAAAGACTTTGTGAAACGGGTCCCTGGTCTGTAAGAATTGACAGAATTGTCACAGTGATGATGCTGGAAATATGAATAAAAATATCATCACATAAGTCATTTAAACTCTTGTACAAGTATCCAGACAATTTATATTTTAACCAGCAATGGTCTACACCGGCCTTTCGTCAACATCAATATTGGAGACCTTGTGAGAGTTTAAACGTCATACAGTTATGTATTCCAATGAGAAAAATACACCTTCTAACCAATTACAGCCAATATCCGTCGTTTTTCTGTATCTTTATGTAACCATTTTGTTAATGCAGTTGGGTAGCGGTTAAAGAAGAGTTATTAAATGCAACTTACATGTATATTTTGGAACTTGAAACGTGTAATGTTCATTAAACAACTAAATAATGATTTTGATCTAATGCATTTCCTAATTATGGTCATGTCTTGTGCATTGCTCTATCAGTTCTCATGATGTGCCTCTACTCATCACCATGGATACATATAAATAAGTACCTTCATTAAAGGTAAACGTCTCCGTGAGATAATCAATGTACAGAAACTTGGGGTAAATGTTACATAGTTCATGATTATTTTTGTTGTTGGAAGTATCCAAGGTATTAATTTCAACACTTGGCGAATTGATTTCCATAACAGATTTCATGTCGGGAAAAAAAAATATCTCTAAAATTATACGATCTTTTTCCATGTAGATATTTTAAAACTTATATCAGATTGATGAATAGAGTAAAGTAAGATGCTTCATGTTTTGAGGGTGAATTACGTTATAAAATTGCTTGGAAAACATTAAGTAGGGATTATGAACAATATAGAAATGCACAATTGAAATTATATGAAAATGGCAAAAGAATATAATAGTATTTGTAGAACGATATAATCTTTTAAAATAATGTTAAACTAATTTAATATCTTACAGAGACGAACATGGTCATAAGGGCCTTCTATATACTTTTGTATTACGTAAGAATGTCAGGAATGTCCTGTAGGAGCCATAATACTGAAATAAGTTGTCATTTAATGACATGTATTATCTAAGACAATACTGCGTCCTATCAACATTATGTTGCATCAAACATCGAAGTGAAAGACCTCTAAATGACGAGGTCATCTGCCCCTCTTCGGTCCCACATAGGTTGATACGTGTCTACCCAAATATCCAACTGGCGCGCATTTTCCAGTCGCGCGCTTATTAGTAACCCGAGCGTACACGTCAAGCTTAACCAACCGAGCGGTCGCCCCATGGCCCACGCTCCGGCGACGAGATTGATATAACGCTAGCTGAGCTGCAGAGGCAAAGCACGGGCAAGGCGTTCCATCTCGTTGCAGATCAAATTTCCTGAGTAAAAAAAAACGGAGAAGGAAAAAAATGGATGATGATGATGAGGCGAGCGAGTTATGCCAGGCATGTAGCTAGATTGCGAGCTGAACTGTAGCTAGCTTATTACCGAATTGCCCGTTTCAGCGGAGAAGTAGCGACGTTAAAATGGAGTCCGTGTATCGCGTGGATGCGACGAGACGCCACGGATTCTTTCTCCCTAGACTCTCCCGATTAACGATGCTTGCTGCAAGGGATGATGGGATTAATTCCTCAAACTGTTATAATGGCTTCGACGCTTGAACGTAATGCAAATGTCAGTTTTAAAAAGTAGTGTGTTAGGGAAGATTTGGGGGTATAGGAGTATATAGGAGATGCCTTTTCATGTTCTACGTGTTGGAAATGTATTCCTTTCGCTAGAAGAAAAAAATGCAATAAAACAAGGAACAACTTCAACCTTTGAGATGAAAACGCTATCCCATAATATAAATCAAACATTCCAGATAAAACCCTTTTTGATATCTCCATTATATGCAATGATTATCATTGTAATCTTCAGAATCTTCTCTTCGTTTTCAGTAACATTCATGTTCACGATGTTTCACAATCTTGTTGCTGTATTTTGGTTTTGTTCGATTACATTGTAACATTACATTCTATTAATTTGAAAGAAAATTTATGATACTCATTCCAAATAGCAATGGATAAAATGGAGAAGAATATAGTTCCTGAAACACAAAACACATTTGAATTCTCTAAGGTCATGAAAGTAGCGTACCAAGTCACATACTACACGCGGGCATATTTTTGACCCATTGATGACATAATATAATGGCGTCACCGAGGGCGTCACTAAGCAAAAATAAAATCTAATTTCTGCAGTCAAATTAACATGTTGCCTAACTTCTGTAGCTCCGTCCTCTTGTGTGAATTCATATCGGTATATTTGAAAATTGGAGGTTGCACGTCCCGGTGATTCAAAATCAATTTCTCTAATCGCATCGATCGTCGATATTGGGAATAAATCTCAAACACCCGATGCGTCATCCAGTCTTGGGCATCTTATTGCAACCTGTGGTTCATCGGGAACTGTTGCTGTATTCTATATTCCAAAATAGATTGATCATGACTTGTATGTGTGCTCTACATGGTTTCAATGCTAATGGTATTTCTGCCATCCTAATTTATTTACACATTGAAACGCACACGCTTCTAGCGATCCCTCCCAAAATAACAACTACGACGATGATGATAAATAATTTTTAAAAACATGAACATAATAGTGATTATAATGATAATAATAATAAAATAATGAGAAGAGCAAGAACAAGAAGAACAAGAAGAATACAAACAAGTATTTGGCAACAACTGCAAAGGAATGCAATAATTATTTATATTTATAGAAGAGGAAATCTATGGGAATTGAAGTGTAATTTGTCATGTCTTATATTAAAGAGTTTTGGAATAATGCAGTAATCAACGATGACAGGTCTAAAGTTAAGGGTATAAATAAACAAGAAGTAGGAAAAAGTCAAAGGTTAAACAGAAAGAAACCATTGGATATCGAAAAAACGTAGAGACAGAATAGACCAATAGAAACATTGGGAAAGGAAAATAGAACAATTAAAGAAGCTGATAAGTCTGCCTCAACCTTGTCAGATCTAGGAGAATGAATATAGTAAAGATGGTATCTCACTGAGCGGCGAATGCTTACGAACGTTGCGATTTTGGATTCGCCAACTTTTCTGACGAATGTTGGCGAAAATCAGCGACTTTAAGTGATGTTCGGCGACAATTAGCAACATTTGAGCGAATGTCTCCAAAAGTTTCTGCGAAAGGCAGTTGGCGACTATTAGTGACTGTAAGCAAATGTTAGCAACATTTTTTTCAAAGATTAGCAACTATTTGCCAATACTTAGCCACTTTTTGTGAATGTTTGGGACCTTTTGCTAACTCTTTAAACAAAAATCAAACCTGTGCATCATTAATTGTATACTCTTTGCGACAATGAAAACTGTTTGCGAAGTTTTGTGCAACCTTTCACGAAGCCTGTAGAAGTCCCACATTCGCAATCATTCGCCGCTCAGGGACACCCCCTTAAAGGTTTTGAGCAATGTTCGGTTTTATTCTTTAAGAAGTAAAGAGTAGAATGATACAAGACATCTCCTTAAGGGCCTATCTCACTGAGCGGCGAATGCTTGCGAACGTAGCGAATTTGGGGTTTCGCCAGAGTTTGTAAAATGTTGTAAAAGGTTGCAAGAAAGATCGCAAACAGTTTTCTTTGTTGTAAACAGTTTTTCTTGTCGCAAAGAAATTTTGAACATGTTCAAAATTTCTTTGCGAATCTATTTGTCCGCAAACAGTTGCAGGCGTTTGCAAAACAGTCGCAAGCGTTTGCAAAACAGTCGTAAGCCTTTGCAAACGGTTGTTAAACGGTTTTGCTCTTTGTTTTCGTCAGTTCTCTGTGTTTCGCCAAAGCTAGCGACCACTTTACCCTATGGTTCCTTTATAAAATCGACCCATTGAGTACCAGTAGTTAGCAAAAGGTCTCAAACGTTCACAAATAGTGGCAAAGGATTGGCAAATAGTTGCTAATCTTCGCAAAAACTGTCGCTAACATTTGCTTACAGTCGTTAATAGTCGCCAACTGCCTTTCGCAAACACTTTCGGAAACATTCGCTCAAATGTTGCTAATTGTCGCTAAACGACACTTAATGTCGCTGATTTTCGCCAACATTCGTCAGAAAAGTTGGCGAATCCAAATTCGCAACGTTCGCAAGCATTCGCCGCTCAGTGAGATAGGCCCTTAAAGGGCCTATCTCACTGAGCGGCGAATGCTTGCGAACGTAGCGAATTTGGGGTTTCGCCAGAGTTTGTAAAATGTTGTAAAAGGTTGCAAGAAAGATCGCAAACAGTTTTCTTTGTTGTAAACAGTTTTTCTTGTCGCAAAGAAATTTTGAACATGTTCAAAATTTCTTTGCGAATTTATTTTTCCGCAAACGTTTGCAAACAGTTGTAAGCGTTTGCAAAACAGTTGCAAGCCTTTGCAAACGGTTGTTAAACGGTTTTGCTCTTTGTTTTCGTCAGTTCTCTGTGTTTCGCCAAAGCTAGCGACCACGTTACCATATGGTTCCTTTATAAAATCGACCCATTGAGTACCAGTAGTTAGCAAAAGGTCTTAAACGTTCACAAATAGTGGCAAAGGATTGGCAAATAGTTGCTAATCTTCGCAAAAAACTGTCGCTAACATTTGCTTACAGTCGCTAATAGTCGCCAACTGCCTTTCGCAAACACTTTCGGAGACATTCGCTCAAATGTTGCTAATTGTCGCTAAACGTCACTTAATGTCGCTGATTTTCGCCAACATTCGTCAGAAAAGTTGGCGAATCCAAATTCGCAACGTTCGCAAGCATTCGCCGCTCAGTGAGATAGGCCCTGTAGACACACGGAATTAATGCCCGCTACCGGCCATTACTTTTCTGATATTATCCGCCTTACCTATACAATGACAACAAATTAATTCCATTAACGTTTGACAAGCAATCGTGCTTCCTAACTCTTGAGTCCTCTCTCAGAAAGACTCTATCTGTCAAGGACTCTCGTCTTCCAAATGTATTCTTTTACATTTTCCAGCAGCGGAATGGATGTACGACCTCGTCATTCTGTAAGAGCATTCCTTCGACCACGATGACCTTGTCGACGATTAGGAAGATGACAAGGAAGACGGAAAGGATATTCAAATAGTTAAGACATTGGTTGATGATGTACTCGTACCATTGTGATGTAATGTCTAGGAAATAGATGATGATTTCTTGGGGGGGGGGGATAACGAAGATGGTTATTCTTCTTAAAAGGAATTAGAAAGATGTCTATCTCCTTCCCTTTGAAAATCACTTTGGCACTTGATGTATGCTCGTTGAACACGAGGCGTAATTTTGACTGCGTTATAACTTAATCTATTGTCTACTGGAACCAGGTGGTCCTTGTGTTAAGCCTTTGGGAATGAGAAAATTCAGTAGACAATGGGTTATGGCTAAATGAATGCATATAGTGCATGCATCCCGTCTGTAATTCAAATAATCTTTGCACTCTTCACTATGTATTCAATTTGTGTACGAACAATATGGTGTGTCTATAAGACCGCGCCATTTGCTAACGCAGACGTACGTCAGTAGATGACGCAACATGTGCAGCGGGTATTACGAATCATCATCACAACCAAAAGACTTCATCAGATTGTATACTATGCAAGAAGATTGGGTCGTCAAAGACCGCATATCTTGTATAATTTAGAGGTTAAGATTATTCAATGACAGGTATTGAGGTCTTCGGTCACGTGGTTTTCCCAGGTGAATCGTTATAGGGGCTTTTTTCTTTTTGTCGACTAATGCATTTTCTCTATTTATCATGTTTACTTTGCAATCTCAGTATGCACGTCACATGAAAACACACCACATGTTCCTGTTCTTCATGTTCGTCTTGGAACCGTACTCTCAGAATTCAATTAAAAAGAATCAATCTCAAACAATCGGGCTTGCTAATTGGCTATCGATTGTTTAAGTGGTGTAAGCCAAAGCCTGCACGGTAACTGCAAGGCCGTGCATACCATTTTCTTCATTATTAATTGCGCCTTATCATTACCTAAGAGGAGGAGCCTTAAATTGGCAAAATGAAATTGTGACCTTCCTCCGCAATCGGTCTAAACATCGGTGTCTCATGATTCTCATCTCCTCACTTTTCTGAATGGCTAGTGTATGCTCAACCGAGCTGACGTAATCGGTAAGATTTATTCGCGTTTCGTCGTCGACCCGCCACGCGCGTCCTGTCCAATCTCGTCTTCAATGTCATTTCTCCTTCGCAATGTTACCAGACATACACGGCCTGCTACCTCTCAAAAATGAAAATCTATTTCCCAATGAAGCTAATCATAACCTTGACCACGTTTTGCGGATGTTCTTGTTCTTAAAACGGTAAGCGGCGAGAGCAACTCGTCTCATATCTAGCTGGGATTCGATATTGATTTCTGAGATTGGGCGAGCGCTGCGCAGCGTTGTTTAATTTCATTGCGCTGTGTGCTCCTCACCTGACGAGCTTCACACGCAAGCTGGGCCGCGTCCCAAGGGGCTAGCGCCAATGAGGCGAATGCTCCGACGCGCGCGCACTATAGCCTCCCATAGTGCATGCATAATAAGGCAACTTGACGGAGCTTTCGTGGCGCGCCACGTTAAGAATGAAGACATTGCCGAGGAGCGCCGAGTCGATTTTGCTGGTCCATTGGTGGTCTCGGTATGATATGACGGCTAGGGCGTTGAGTAGAAATCACGTTTTACACCCCAGGTGTGAAGAGAGCGTAACAGAAGCCGAGTGACACGGGGAATGGGGGAAAATCTTAAGACAGGCACAGAATAGAAAGACGGCAGGATGCAAACAAATCGGCCCACCAGGACAGCACACAAGTTGCCGATGTGATGTATACGATTAAAGATTAACACTTTTTCTCTCGCTCTTTGATTCATAATTGCACCTCGGGCGTGATAATAATCAGGGAGCAAGCCTTTGATATCTTATCACAATGTGAGAAAGAGAAGAAGAGAGAATGATTAAAAGCATGTATCACGTGTCAGGGAGAGGTTTAAATGAAGACAAAAAAGTAGGTTGGGTGCGTGACGAACAATAATCGCGTCATTTTCTCGAATCACTGATCAAAGATGTAACAGAGAAGGCATCACACTTCTCTTCTTACATGCTTGAGTTTCTCTTTCTTAACTCAGCTCTCCTTTACATTATCTAACTTCTCAGATTCCTTCATCTTTCCTTCATTTTTATTTCTATTTATGATCTCTTGCTCATGTTTCTTTCTACGACGACTACTTACTCCTCCTCCTAGTACTCCTACTACTTCTACTTCTATAGTATACTATTGCTGCTACTACTACTGCTGCTGCTGCTGATACTGTAACAACAAAAAAAGAAATACAACAACGACAACAACTACTACTACTTTACTACTACTACTACTACTAATACTACTACTACTTCTACTACTACTACTTCTACCTCTTCTTCTACTACTACTACTACTACTACTACTACTACTACTACTGATACTACTACTACTACTACTACTACTACTACTACTATCCTCTTACTGTTACTACTATTATTATTCCTAGTATTAATACACTACAAATAGTCCTTCTACTTCTTTAACTTCTTTTAAAATTCAGATTACCCATTAGCACAGGATTAGAAAATGATAAAATAACGATGAAGTGTGAAAATGAACATTCGGAAGAAAACACTTTCACATCAGCCCAAGATAGCAAATAATGCATGCTTTCACACAACCGGTTAAATCAATCTTTACCTCAAACGTAATTTTCAAAATACTTTTATTCTAACATATCTTCGATAGATAACTTGTCACCATCACACAAACACTCACCCACACACACACCTATTGGAAAATGGAGGTTTAAGGCTTTAAGCACTTAAAGCAATATTATTGTCTATGGCAGATAATGCATGCTTTCACACAACCGGTTAAATAAATCTTTGCATCAAACGTAATTTTCAAAATACTTTTATTCTAACATATCTTCGATAGATAACTTGTCACCAAATCACACACACACTCACCCACACACACACCTATTAGAAAATGGAGGTTTAAGCACTTAAAGCAATATTATTGTATTATGTGATTATGTAATTCTATTCTGAAATCTAGGAATATACCCTTTGCAATTGCGTGATGTTAGTGTCATTTTGTTTTAGTGTTGTTTCAGAAATATTACTATGATACTATAATACAACAGATACTTTCCCGTGAAAGAGCGATATTCAGGAATGGTACGGTTGCTTTCTTATCTATTTTAAGGAAGAGATGCATTTTATCGTCACCTCTTAAGGGATAAAATAATATTTTCCGTTGCTTTACCGGGTGCTAAATCTTCTATTCCATTCCACAGGGACATTTGCTGAAATAAGAACATATTCCCTTTTAAAACTTTAATTATATAATCAAGGCCGACGCCAAGAATGCTAGGGCAATACATATTTTTAAGATGTTCTCGAAGAAAAACGTGAATAAGAAAGAAAAAAAATCTGTGCACGCGTACACTGTCATAATTCACAAATAATTGATGCTTACAACCGTGTTGTTTTAGTCTTAGATTTCCTCTCCTCTCTAATTGAGCAGCTACATTACCATGAAATTGTTCCTCTCAAAAACAACAGAGTTTAGGGGATGGGGGAAGGCGAAGTATCAATTCATCCTGTTAAAATCTCCAATATGACTGGAGGCATCTCAAACTCTTCCTCCTCCCCATCTCCATCCAGGTCTGCTCTTCGCTTTGACACGGGCGAGTTAAGAGAATCTAGCTCTCGGTCGCCATGCGGTAATTACAAAGATTAAAAGGGACATGTAATACGATAGTCTGAAGTGGTGTAAAAATATGAAACATTTAGCGGGTAAACTGAAAACAACTCGAGGGAAGGATACAGGGGCATCCTTAAGCATCAAAGGCAAATTTGTTCCGCATCGTTGACACATTGCTGTCTCTTTAGATAAAGGAAAATTTTGAAATTGTTGAAAGAAAAAAATAACCAACTTTTGTCATTTTTTCCATCGTTGATGGGCGTTTTTAGTTGTTGAAGTGATGTAATGGGATGATCAGATTTCCCCCTTTACAAGGTTAATTGAGGTTGAATGCAAACCTTGTCAACCGAAAAAAAGACGACGTATCATTGTCAGTTTAAGCAGAAACGAAAACACAAAAGCTTTGAACTTCAAATAAGATCTGGAACGTTATATGAAATTTAAGAACAACTAAAAGTCAGACATAGTTTTGTTAAATGAAAATGTTAAAGAAAGAAAATATCAATATAATTTTATACAAAAATACTTTTTGGGATGAAATTGTTATCTTTATTTAGAAAAATAGAATTTTTAAAAAATGTAAAAAGAATATGTCAGAAATTATTATATCTTATTATTATTGTTTCATTCATTAAACTTGAATAAGAAGCAGGTCTTTCTAGAATTGTTCGTGTAATAAAATACCCGTTAATAACACAAGAACATGTGACGTCAGACCAATAAAATCTAGGAGAAAAAAAAATATCAGCGAAATCAACAAATTGAGGTAATTTCCTCGGGGCGATATTTACAGCGCTCTCCCAAATAATCCACATCTGTACAAATTAATTTCCTATGTTATTATCGACTTTTAGGCCAGAATTCTTACCCAGTTTTGATTTCTATTCTTTTCCAATCGTTCTAATCGGAACACCGCTCTCCGACAATCGTTATGATAATATTTTCTTTGAATAGCCTCCATTTTCTCGTTTAATAACGGTACTTTGTCGCTCGCTTCACAAGCAGAAAAAGAGAAAGGGGTTGCTCGACAAGAGAATGAGGTTTTTGGTTTCACTCGCATTTGTTGGTCACCTGCGGTTTTCTGATCAATACTTCAAAAAAGAAATCTAGATCGTGTTCGCTTTCAAAATCCAAGACGAACGTAAGTGCGATAGCAGAAGAATAATACCACAAGACATGATCGACCGTTTTCTTTGCTCCGTTGTTCACGACACGGAGAGCTGTCTCATGCCTGTCTTCTGATTTCCTCCCATTTTTCTCTTTTGTTTGGTTTAGATATAAAAGCCCCACCTTCCCATAAATCATCTACATCTCCTCATCAATATTACTCATTTTTGTCTCTTAACAAAACACATCGATTGCACTTTGAATAGGTGCTGAACCCGTGACAGATATTGCTGCAGGGCGACGTGTTCTATTTGAAGAAAATAAACGTATGTACAGGAGCTCTTCTATCAAGATATATACGAACAAAGTAATATTTAAAAGGTTTTTAAAGACGCATAGACTATAAACCCAATTAAGGCTCCATTATAATCCCCTTGCTTTCAATACGCTGACTTCCACACTTGATGAAAGTGTTGTGAACATTGACAATGCCAATTATTTGTCACTGCGCTGCATGCAAAATGTTTGCGCTTATATTGCAAAACAGTTCCTATTTCCAATATATAGGTCTACCTCATGCTGTCATTTGCAGTTTTAACCCCCACATCTTGTTTTAAAATCATTTAACAATCACCATTTCCAGCTGAGAAAGTTGAAGCCCTCTACAATCGACTCATTCCACGGAGATATATATCATAACCCCCATGCATCCCCTCCATCGTTCATCATAATGCATGACTGTGCAACGCATGGTGCAGGCAACACGTACGCACGGCCAACCCCACACGCACACCCGCACGCTCTAACGCACACTCATATAGCTGATTACAAAAGTAGCCTCGGTAAAATCGATAACGAATATAATATTCTCCTTAAGCATCGTCAAATTGAATTAGAGAAACTACTATTTCATTAATTCTGGGCGAGCTGGTATGAAATCTGGCCCCGACGAAACTCGCCTCCAATCCGTAATAATTCTTGAATTAAATACTGCAGTCCGTTAGGCAGAATTTGCTGTCAGTCCACGCCTGACTATGGTGTGCAATAAGGCGAGATAAGCCGGGATGGGAAGGTGCATGAATCTAATTTAGCAGAGGATATGACTGTCTCTTAGCAGTCTTAGGTATGCCACAATGTCTTTGTCTGACACACCTCTATCTTTCTATCCTTCGTTTACTGCTGTACTCTCTCTCTCTCTCTCTCTCTCTCTCTTTCTCTCTCACTCTCTCTCTCCTTTTCTATGTCTTTATATATTTCTCTCCATCCTTTTGTTACCTCTCTCATTATACCACTCTCCCTTTCTCTCCAAATTCCATCCTCTCTGTTTGAGCGTTTTCTTTTTCATTCACCTGTGTCCTCCTTACCAAAATATATTTTCTCTCCCCTCTCTAATCTTTCCCTTATTTCTCTCTAATATCCTCTTTCTTACCCCCCCCTCCCCCTTTCTTTCTCTCTCTCTCTCTCTCTCTCTCTCTCTCTCTCTCTCAAAGAAGAATAAAGTTGTAGGCTCCGTAACAGTGCTACATTATCTTCTTTCATTTTACCCATCAAAAGACATGCAATGATTATGTCATCACCTCAGCCAATGGAAGTTATCGGTAAAGGTCATTATTTCTTTTGTAAACATATGATAAAACAAAATACGACAAATAAAATCATACAACTGAGAAAGACATAAATACCTTATTGATATTGACCATAATTTCAAGTAGTCACAATATTTTGTTTTAACGTATGCCCCCATCATACGTGTTATAACAAAATAAGGCGAAATATTTCAAATGTGATACGTCATTAAAATACGTCGTAAAATGAAGTGGAATGTTTGGATTCACGTCTTTTGTTAGCGATTACCAATCAATATCGCATCTTCATAATGATTATCAAAACTCATGTTCATTATCAGCAATTTACTGAGAAAATATCATCTCATATTCACATGAGATTGATTTCAGAATTGAATATAATCATAGAACTCTAATATAGAAGAAATCAAATTGATTTGATATAAATGTATTTCTCTTCATGAAGAAAGTTAACTATCTGTTAACTATCTGTTAATGGTGCTGTAAAGGATTTGACCTCGTCTCATCTCACCTGTACTTTTTGGCTGGGTCGTCTGGCTGGCTCCATGCATGTCAGATTCTCACGGATGTGGACAGGTATGAAACACCTCTGATAATTAGTACACCTTGGCTGAAACCAAGGATCTCTAAACAACATCTCGACAAAACCAGGCATTGCCACAACGTTAAACAAATACCAGGCTTCCCTACTAATCACATGAGCCCAATTGTCTCAATTATTTGCGACGATAATAGGTATGTTTGTTGTGCAGGGTGACAAGATAAATGTTTGGATTGTCATTCATTTGTTTTGACATGGTTTGAATCCTGACCAAAAAAAAGATTGTAGATTGCAACTTTCATCTCCGATTGTTAAATACTTTCCCAGGAGACGCATAATAGTTTTTTTTTTATGAGCTTGATGGGAATCCAGAGGCATCCAAGACCGCTTTGGTGTGGTTAATGGTTTTAAAATATTTTTCTTGTCTACAGATTTGGAATATTGTGGTATTATGTTATGATCTGTTTTGTTATAAAACAATGTGGATGTTTAAAGAATAAACACAACGAATAACGATGATTAAACGTCTATTTCTTTTCAAAAGTACAACTTGTACAATAGCATACAATCTCCGATGACTGTACAATACCTTTGGTTAAGTACAAAGAGGGGCGGGGCGGAGGGGGGGAAGGGGGGGGGGGTGAAAATTCAACGAGCGACAGAAGTGATGTAAAATAAACGCCGTCTTTCAATTAGCCTTCATAATAAGGCACCACCATCATCTGAGGCGTGAAGTGTATAGCATAGTTTGCCTCAAAATAACAGATACTGTATTTACGATTCTTCGTCACCGCTTTATTTCAGGCTCACTCCTGATTCCTTTGACTGCTAAAAAAGTTGACTCTGACTTCATTCATTAAGAATATAAAAGAGAGAAATATCGATAAAGAGTTTCATAATAATCAAAGGAAAGGTGATGTTTTTAAAATGTTAATCATCTATATATTTTTATATTATTTAGTCATCAACTGTTCACATTAAACAGATGATTATCTTAACTTTCAAAAATAATTTTTGTGGAAATTGATTTCGAAATTTCTGTACATCACTCTTTACTTCACTCAATCTTGAGGGGCTGGCTCCCACACCAAGTCTCCCATCTCCCCCCAATTTAATTCGCCTGTCCCTCTCGGCCTCGTCAGCCGATACCTCGAGCTGTCAACCCCGAGATGTAACATTATCAGGGCTGCAACATATCCTCTTCTTGATAGATAATACTAAATAAGATGGGAGAGGTGTGTGCATCCTACCTTACTGTCAAAACAACACGTTGCTAGAGCTAAAATGAGCACCAAAAAATGGACAACGTATGGATGGGGAAGTTGAAATTTGTCCTGTCAAAGAAATGCGGTGAAGGAAACAATTACGTTTAAAATGACGATTACGTCATATTTTATCATGTTTTATTTCTCATTATCTTCTAAGAGTCTAATTTAGTTTTGTTCAAAGAAAAAAAGAGAGATAAATTAGCATGAATATATTCTGAAACAGAATCAATAATGAAAAAGCTCACCATAGGATTATGACAGTTGTAGATTTACAAGTAAATATCGTATTTATTTCTTTTGTAAACATGCATTTTTTTGTATCTTATTTGTTTTAAACATTTTTATTTAAATATAATAGTAAAAGCAATTTTTCTTAATACTTGTATTACCAGGAAATTAACATATTTATTTAAGCAATGACAGCCACGAGATGTAGTTGTCGGAATCCAAAGACAGTATAGAATGTTTCGAGTAATTAGAAAGGCTCAGCAATTATCAGGGATCAGTATGCTTATCCCAATAACCTGCGAATCCAGCAGAATTAAAGCCATACAGCTGTAGTTTACATAAGGGCATAATCTAATACATATCCAATTACGAAATTGCTTTCATAATATTTACATAAAATTTGGCATTACAGCGTCAATGAATGCAGCCAATCTTCTGTAATTAGTTTTTGTTTTTCATCTGATGCGGCTTTATTTTTACGCCCATTCATTCCTACAAACGAACAACTCCTTACATTGTATTCGTGTCAAAACTTGAGATAAAAGATGTACACGTGACCGACGGAAAACGTATTTTACGAAATGGTTACATAAACAAATAGGCACACGTCATCAGTGAAGTAACGTATTTTTGTTGAGAAAAAGTGGCAAAATTCTAATTTCGTATTGTCGTCCGCTTTACAAACGAAAAGTCAAAGAAAAAGCAGAAAAAAGTAGAAAAAAGAACCAGGGAGAATATAGTCGGAATCGCACAATTTTGAGGATTGTCCTCTATCGGTGACCGTGACCTCGTGTATCTTCTTGTCACATTTTTGAATGTCCTTTCTTCATTTTGGCGCCACTGAGAAAGCGCGCGCTACGGCTTAAAATCTGTACAGAGTGGTTCATAAAATGGCCACTCTCCCATTACATTAGCAAATTTGCATTTGTTACATATTGTGCAGCTTGATATTGTCAACCCTAGAGCAAAGTAGTGGAAATTTGATTAACTCAAATACCTTGTAGTTTAATCATTAATACGAATTATATTTTTTTAAACAAGTCTGGAAGAGTTAAATGAATTGAAATAAAAGTCAAAAACGAAGAATCGTAAGAACAGTATGAATTTATCAGAAATAGAGAGCGAGAGAGTGGGAGAGAGATGGACAAATAGAAAGAGGATCGAGATAAGAGCAGATATAAAGATAATGATGATGAAGTTTTTACTTTTATAATTAATACAAATTAAAGGAACAAATGGAACGAAACACAAATAGGATGAGAAGGAATAGCACAGGAACATTATCAACAACGATCTACATGTCTAGCTTTGCTAGCATAACAAATTGACATGAACTGTGCAATATTGGATATGTTGACGATTAATCAACAACATGAAATGAAATAAAGTCGACGAAAACGGATAAGTGAAATCATGAGAAAATCAGAGTAATAAAACTTATGATATATCTTTTACGAATGCATAGTAATGATAAAAACAGTGATGATAATTCAATCGGCACAATTTCAATCTTGAAGAAGAGCTAATAATAATATTCTTTTGAACCACCTTGTACTAATCAGGGATGCGTTGTGACGTGCAGACAACAAGGTCATAGAATAAAGGCAGAACGAGATACTGCTGTCTGCTCAACAAAACACTTCAGCGAAAATAGAAAAGGGGATGAAAAAAAAAGCCGTCAAAAAAGAGAAATGAAAGACAGAATGAGACGGAGAGCGAGACGCATTCGTGCAATCGTGTTGAAGATACGGGCAGGTCGGTTATAGAATGGTGGGATGGAAATAGAAGGGGAAAAAGCGCTACCTACATGTACGGCCTTGTGAAATATGGAACGGAGAACAAAGGGGGGAGGAGACACGACACTTCCATTCGTCTGCTCATCTTCACTTTATTGTCTAGAGCACAGTGTTGTGGTCACCGGTCCCGGGGAATACGTCCCGCCCTAGTTTAGGGGCAGACCCTCGTTCGTTTTCCCGCCTCACACGGTGCCACCTAATTGACAAAAGTTGATAGAACTTCTGCCTCTACAGTTTGTCTCCTATAATTGTCTTTCGAAATTTATTAGGATCAGTGGACCGAAATGAGTATTGATCTAGTTAATCGTAAGAAAAAAGGAATTGGTTATTGCCAACTACCTATTGGTCCAAAAGGAGAAGGACTTTCATTTCATAAAAAGAGCCAGGACCTACTCGTGTAATCTAAACACTATCCCTGAGGTCGCCCAGATGTCCTTTTAAGTTAATTTTTTTCTTCAAAGATAGTTGCAATTTTGGCTCACTTTTGAGTCATGACCATCTTATCTCATAACTATATCCAGTAGTTGTGGAATTTCTTATTCCAAAAGCTCCATGGATATATAAATGTAATAATATTGGTTTTGTTTAAGACAGTGACGTATTTTTGTTTACTTTTACACAATAAAAATAGCAACTTACAATCTCAATTATTAACATAACAGGGAACCTAGCAGCCTGAACCCCGCGCTTATCCCGCGTTAAAATGAATACAACTATATACAAACGACGTTAAAAGTAATATCTATCTGTAATAAAGATTGCCTTTAACAAGTGACTAATTTACATTTTATTAAAACTTCATGAAAGGACTGACTCCCGAGATAGGTTATAGACAGTGACGATAATGTCATTCAGATTTCCACATTCAACATGGTCGATACATCCTAACAAATATGAGATGGTTCCTTACGGAAGGATGATAAAATACTTTCATTAGAACTCTTCACTTCACTAAGAAATCAACATTGTCAACATAATTTTTCTCTCATAATTGAGAACTGATTTTTTTCTTCATTTATAAACAATTTTTGTTGACAAAACAAATAAAAAATGACCCGCTTTACAGTAACTTTCGGAAAATCCCTAATTCTCTAGTTACCTTAATCTTTCGTGTCTTTTAAAAGATAAACAATTTGCACTTTACTCTTATAAACGTACACAAAATTGGGATCAATGAATACGTATTACTATTTAGATCAAAATACCCGAATAAAGAAGGATAAATAAAACGATTTAGGACTTTTCGACGTGATTTGTTGACGTAACACCTTTCGTTAGGCATAACACATGATTTCTTGCACTGTATTTTCAAAGCACTATGCTTAATTGAACAAGACAATATTTAGGTAGCAATGACTTTTCGTTCGAATAAATAAAGTCCATTATAATTAGAGCACAAATACCTTTCTAGTTTCATGTTTTCTCTTTGACCGAATATACTTCGATTGTGTTTTTCTGTGATGGAGTCATGCATAGTGAAAATAAAGAGAAGAATGATCGTAAATGCAGTAAATAGATTGTGAAATCTGGGGTATAGGTGTTGGAGGCGATGGAAAGTGTGGTGGGGAATGTGAGAGTTTGTCATCGGAGCGTTGTCAGAGCTGCAGTCGGCCACTCACCGCAGCACTCACCTTCAGGCCACCGCATACGAGAGGCCTTTTACAAAAGATCTCCAGTGTTATTCTAAGGCAACTTGAAGGGTCCACAGAACCGGAAAGAAACAGAGGTATTGAATAGGTCCCTCTTTCTTTTTGGACCCCCCTTTTCCCCATTATCTGACAAATAAGTTGAATGGAGGTCGCTCGTCATTTTGCAGTTGAAGTGGTTGTAAAGTAATGATTCGACGGGTTTTTGCGATGAAAAGGAATATGATCAGTAGGCTGAATAATACCCAACTTCCGGATAAAGTACCATGAATACGTGATTGCCTCCTCCGCTCTAGCCCCTGGTCTCTTTCAACCTCCTTCGATTCTTCTTTTCCTATTCTTTCCACCGTATTTTTCCTTTCATGGGTAATAATTGTAATTTTTTCTTTAGCTTATTCAAAAATATGAAACTAGGGTAGGGGATAACAGTATTAAAGAGAGCTACATGATTGAATATTGTGTGGATTATAATTTTCTTTCATGAGAATTTCTGGAGGTGCGAATTTGGGGTTATGGAAAGGGTAACAATAGGAGAAATCATGCGAGGATTGAAGGTAGGGGCGGAGAACTCGTCAGCATTTGAAAAGCCGCTAATTTTCGCCTCTTTTATTGCCCTTTTGTCGATTCGTGCTGGTGTATTTTAGCTGGTTTAAGCATGCGTGCCCTGGGGCAGGTATATAGGGCTGATTAGCTCTAGGCCCAATCTAAGAAATTAATCGGCGGTATTAGTTCTCTTGTTCCATGTGCTAGATCAGCTCAGACGAGAATTTCCATTCATTATTTTTCCTGTTCACTTTATCCCTTCCTACGTTTTATACCTCCCTCTCTTCCCTCTTCCTCTCCATAACCCAAACACTCACAAACACACAAACGCACACACACCTTTCGCTATCCATCTCTCTCTTTCTCCCTCTCCCCTCTGTTACCCTCCCCTTTTCTGATTTTTGTTCGGAAGTCGTCCCCAAGTCCCCCTGAGCTATTTTGATAGGCCGCCTATACGTTTGCTTGCCTTTTCCTTCTCCCATTGTATACACAGCAAAACACTCGACATCCAGCCAAGTTGTGTTGGAGGAGATGAAGAGAAGAAGAAAAAAGGCGAACACGATGCAGATAAAGGCGAGATAAAGCAGGAGAAGGTATCTCAAGAAGCGTTGGTGGAGGCATGCAAGTCTCATAACGCGACCGAGCTGATTCCGCCCGCGACGATACGGCGGGCGAAGTTAGAGGCGACAGCGTTGACTGGTACGGGCGGAACACGACAAGCTAAAGACCAAGAGGAAAATCACGCCAATCAACCTGAACCAAATCTCAGCTAAATTTATAATTCCACCTCAGGGTACGAACACACACTGAGGGCAGCTACCCCTTTGCCAGCTAGCAGTAATTATTACTTCCCAGCCTCACCCCGATGCTTAATTTGAACTTTACTCGTAACGATACCCATACAACCACAATACGACAAACCAACACTTTTTCGATTTTTCTTCGGTGGTGCGAAAATATCGCCTTAATCTTTTTTTTCTTCCCAATTCAATTCTTCCATTCCTTTCCTACAGAGCTATTATATCCATCAAACATTTGAGCTTTCGATTCGGAGACGGTTGCTAATATGGATCGAGGCATCATGAGTCGTAATGCTACATAAAACGCCTCCCAAGTACGGCTCATTAGCGTTCGAAGACCAGAGACAAAAGGAACGGGAAAGCCAAATTGGTTTCTGCTTTCATTAAATGGGTAGGAGGAGCGTTGTGGGAGAAAAGTCTTGTCGTCGCTTGTGAAAACAACAAGCATCCCTGTTCCCAAACCGTCAGGGCAATTGTTGGATTCTGTATCGAGAAGATTAAATTTCAGGTTTTAAGGGACTCGAGAGAACCAGAGGACACATGAACAGACACACCAAAGGGCCGGGGACAGCCAAATGGGCAAGGGAAAAGAATATTTCTTGTTTCGAGTGGAAAATTCGAAGCAAATCCAGTCGGCTGGAAAACAGTCGTAGTGTAATGGCTTGAAATGCGGGCACAATTACCCAAGACTTAACGATACACGCTTCTGCAATTAAGATCTCCAAGTTTGCCCTTTAGTTTGTTTTGCTACACTTCTGCTTTTGCTTTTAATCAAGAAAAAATGCTAAAAGACAATTTCGTATTTTTGCGAAGACGAGTAAAAAATGTTGACTTGTCATCCGCTACCATCTTTCGTTGTTCTACCTTAATCTTCTTTCATGATTTGTTGAAGAAGAAAACAAAAAATTGTTGGGGGGGGGGGGAGCAAGCGATGGAATAATAAGAAAACAGTCAACAAATAATCCTTTTGAATAATGCATTCACTTACATCATAATCAGGGTAATACATTAAAACAAAACATTCAAGATTTATATGTTACTGAAACGTGCAGCTCGTTTATCACTATGAACAAATAAAAATTATTCCTGTATTTGGTACATCCATATTAATTTCTAAATTTCATAAAAAGCTTTCACCATCTGTTTTTGTTAATATGTTCCAAACAAATTTATCTTTTCACAATTACCCCACTCGTCAAAGTCATAACTTACATCGTCCACTTTGTTCTTCAAATTCATTGTATAATTTTATTTCATTTGTTGGGGTCCACGAATGGAATTCATTGAATCATGATCCAGTTCTACAATTAACAAATTTAAGTCGATGTGCATAAAACGTATTTTTCGAAGAATGAAATCGATGGTTGAGTAGGTACTTCTATTTCCCTTCTTTTTTCTACTTTTTTTTCTTTTTTTTTCTTCTATTCTTTCTGCGAAACCTTCTATATGAATGTGTGTGTGTTGGTGTGTCTATGCATGCTTTTATTATGCAAGTCTTTTACTCGATATTATTTAACTTATCTTGTTCTTGTTTGTTACAGAGCCCCGATTACAAGCGTAATTCTGCTTCATATGGCTCTTAACCATGATCTTGTATATTGTCATTGTAAATTGAATTTAATCGAATTAAATCATCATAATCATGTGTATAGAATGTTTAGTCCCCGCTTCTGAGTAGTTTACTCCATTCTCTCCAACCATATGTTAATCCATTACATCGACCCTGGTTCCTGTACTAGAGATTTTTCAATATCATTTCATCCATTCTTATCTCTCCTGTGAATGTTCGACATCAGTTTAATTGGATAAGTGCCTCATGATTAGGGCTTGTCTGATTCATATCAAAGATAGATAATTGAAGATGATGTGTCTTTATTACCCTAGTCCCAATGGGTGATAAATGTCAATGATAAACTCATGTCTTTAGGCATAATCTATGTCGGAAAGGAGAGGAACGATGAGGGCAATTTTAAAGTCGATTGTAAATTTGAACTTGAATTCGAATTCTCACATTTTACTGCGTCAACCAATATTCTATTAACTCAATTCACAAACGTATTACTCGATTGAAATTCGAACTTTGAAAGTCATACCGTATGCGTGTTAATGTAAACAGATTTTTCCCTCAAAAATGCTTGATATCATCGTCAGAAATTCTATTTGATACTTTCCTGAGCCAAACTTTATGTTCTTATCGTGTGATTATGTTTCGCAGTGTTCGTTTATTTCAGATTAAAGTGATTAGGGCACCAAAGAAATGTAATTATTTTAAAGTCACTTTTCACATGGGCAGCACAACCAGATAATCACTAGATAATTTTAATCATAATCAATTTGATATAATTCGATTGATTCTATATATGATAAAATTGATACTGGCATAATCATGTACGCAATTTTCATCTAAACAACTGATGCTTAATTTAATTTAAAAAAATCAACCAGAGGTTTGTCATTTCACTCATATAAAGAAGTTTAATCAGCATGATCAGCAAGATTTATATTCATGGCATCTATCAAATATTCAATAACTAAACACAAGTAGGATGTCCCCCCCCCCCCCCTCCTCTCCTCTCTTATTTTCCGCATACATGACTGACGACGAATAACATTTTGCATTTTGCTAGCAGACGACATCTTATCGTCGAATAAGAAAGCGCGCCAACATGCGAGTCATCCTCTTGAATCTTAGAATGTGTGGATGGACTAATATGGATGCTATACCCTTAATGTTTGAGTATACCGTCTAAATATTGCATGATATTCCTTTTGAATCAAGATTTAGAATTACTTTCAGAGATTCATGAAAGTGTGTACATTTTAAAATACGATTTATTAAAGCATTATTTTGTATATTAATATCATTAACAAGAAAACCATCTCATGTTGATGTAAACACATACTGTGAAACTGGGAATTAAAATGTATAAATCCACACCGTTATGATTATAATTATGATCATGACCTCTTGCGATTCGCTCTATGGCCACAGTGTGGTCATACTGTGTCGCGCAATGTGAACAGATTGTGAACACAGTCTGAATATGTAGACAACTATAATTATGAAGTGTTCCCATCTCCAATGTGGTCCCACATTTTGTGTACCATTTTGTGATCATCTCTTTTACCACAGTTTGTAAAAATGTGAACACAGAACTTACACTATCAAAGCTATTAAAGTTGTTTCGATCCTCACGGCTGTGTTTATACTATGGTGCTCTTAATGACAAAATTGTTCACACTGTTTCAATTACTGTGAACACAAAGTTGGCATGATAACAAGTGTTCAAAACTCAAGTGTGGTTTTACTGTGGTGCACAAACTACGTACTATTCTCTATGACCACTGTGTGTCACAGTGAGCAGACAGTGTGTACTTTCATTTGCATTTCTGAAATAATATCCACACCGTTATGATTATAATTATGATCGTGACCTCTTGCGATTCGCTCTATGGCCACAGTGTGTTCATACTGTGGTCATACTGATTTTAAGTTCACCCAAATCTGCTAAGTAAGAATTTGGAGCAAAATTCGTCATCAATTTCTGGAATCTATCAATGATTAGACAATTAGACGCAATCTGTCATCTCCATCCCACATACACACACACACACGCACCTGTACATTTTGTATAACCTTTCTCGCATGTGACGTAGAGAAGCTCATATATGATTGCTTCCCTAAGCCGCTTCTCTAGTTTCTGTTACTAATCCTCATGTATCGATTTAAAAACGTCAAACACCGAAAGCAGAGATGTGGAAAAGGGGGAAGGGGGGTAAACAATCATGTTACATGACAACATGAGAGGAAACATATCATCACGATTGGAAGAGCGATAACAATAGCAACCGTAGATAGGAACATTGCACGTGCAGTAAAGCCTTTCTAAGATTGACCTTCCCCCGTCTACGCATGCTTGGGATTTCATACGAGCGCGCAACATAATTATGTTTGCCGTTCTCGTCATGACTGTCGTATATTAAGTACATGATATGTTTTTTAATATAATTATCTCCTCTCCTTTGATTAAATATGATATATACATCACATATGTCTTGGCAATTGTTTCAGTTAATCTAATTAAGTAGGTTTCGTCCGAAATAGCTCGCCTACAATTCAATTCAATAATTAGTAAGAATTGTCAGATGGCCGATTAGATTTATAACAAAATACAGATTTACAGCTAAATCTTATTTAAGGCGCATGGATTTAATACTTTTTACCACTTACAATTTACTCTTCCAACAAGGAATCGGACTACAAATGTTACAATGGTATAAGTTAATAATTAAAAAAGGTCTTCTTTTATATTTCTTAGATTTCTCAGTCAAGTCATTCGAGTTTCTCTATCGAGGTGAATACAAGTGCATTGAGGCCGTATCTATTCAAGATGGCGCCTGGAAGCGTGTTTCTTTAGACATGCTAGCCGTACAGGAGAAATGTATCTTTAATGTAAAAGGTTTTACCTACAACCGAAGACGAGCGATCATTTACAAACAAAATATCGTGCATGCTTGTAATAAATCGTCACCCTCCTTAACTTACCTCTTTCGCTTTCTTTATGCATCCATTTTTCGTTACGCTTATCTTATTTTTCTTATCTTTCTCTGCAGTCCTCTAAACATTGTCTCTATGCCATATGTATCTGATAGCATCATATTCTTTGTACATTAAAAATGCCATCCTAAGCCAATGCAATAATATAATTGTAGGGGTTTATCTTTCATCTCCATCCTCATATCCTTCACTTTCCTCCACTACGCATTATCATGTGTTTTTGTCTTTCTACATCTGTATGAATGTCTGTCTGTCTGTCTGTCTCGATCTCTAATGATACATCGACTTTGATCTCATGCAAAGAGGCTCCAATTGTTAACATTACAAAATAAAAAATTCCATTGTCCATACGAGGTGGTCCCGGGATGTTGCATGCTAAATGTTAGACTTAAAAAATAAAATGCCACAGGACAATAAGTTTGTAGTGTCGATAAGGGCGGGAATTCCTGGTATATCTTTCGTGTTTTCTTTAGCACATCCTTCGCGACTCATGTAATGTACTTTGATATCAACAAAGATCCAAACACCTGGACCGATTAGTTGATATCGGCTAAGGTCATAGCTTCTTCTTATCTTGACATTTAAAGGTGTTCTTACGAAGTTTGAAATTACTAACGCGTCTTAAAATGGGTGGGAGTGTTAAAGAAGACCTAGCAACGTACCCTTTGCCCGTTGGTGTATTGAATCAAGCGTTAAATTTTCGTATTTTACGGAAATGATATGAAATTGCAGATTTGATTGTGATCGCAATCTCAGATCTCCGCCAAATAATCTTCCACACTTTATGCTTTTGTCTCAATCTCCTCGAGATTATACAGTATTTCATGGTCGAAGTGCGACTTAGAGAGGTGTATTATCAGTGAGCGTGAGAAAGGAATCACAAATGGTCCTTATGTAACGAGTTATCGACTTCTTTTACCGAAACCAAGATTGCAGACAATTCACGCAGGTGATGACGCCATCTTGCATCACATGTCATCCGGTTTTTGGCGGGAAACTGAGCACCACTTATCAGTCGTCTGCTCACCTTTTAATTAGTCATACAAACAAAGGGACTCTGTATCAAGTTTTATAACTCTTAGAAAATCATGTTATTTTGTTACGTAATTATAAGGTACCCTGTTTGCCAGGGCCACGTTAGGTATGATTATTGTCTTTCCAAAGAATCTTAGCGCGCTGAGGGGGATTCGAACACCGCACCTTATGATCCACGGTCCAGTAAATTATTGACAAGACCACAACATAGATACTTCTCTATTATAATGAGGAAACCTATTCCATTACATCAGTGAAAAAAAACTTGAGAAGAGAGATAGAAAAAAGATAACTGCGAAATATCTACGAAATCAATTTCTACGAAAATTAAAAATATAAATGGTATCATAACTTAAATCCATTTTCTTGATAAACGTAGTAAATCATCGATCACATTATTGTTTGTATAAGATTATTTGCTCTAATCACAACGACTGTAATGTTAATATAGCCTTCAATTTGCCATCTTAGTGATACATGCAAAACAACCTTCAGGTAAAGATTTTATATATTGTTTGTTTACTACAATGTAATTCAAAATCATATATTGATAGTTTCATGGTGCGGATATGCAATTCGGTGTCACCGCATTTGAAAGCACAAATAAATTATCCCAATCTTAAACAAAATTATAATATCTTTTCCTTCCGTACAAGTAGCTAAGAAAAATGAAAACGAAAGGATTAGCGAAAAGGAAATTGCAAAAAATGAAATCTGGGCTCGGAGCCGCAACAGTTAATAGAACGAAGGCTAAGAACATTAGCTATGCGCGCTGTGATTTGATTTGGGAGCAGTTCGATTCTAATTAGTGTCAGTGTGCCAGTCTGTAGACCGCTCATATGAATATTCTATCAAATCACGCCAAGACAATTGATTTAAACTCTGGAGTCTTAAGAGATTACTTCCCAGTATATGATATAAACGATGGGGGTGGGTACAGTGGGGTGAAGAGGAGAAGGGTGTTAGGGCATGTTGGTCTTTCGTATTCTCCATCCATACAATAATACAATCAGTAAATAGCTTGATGATGTTATTTGGACGTTCCAAAAATATATCTGTTTTATTCCTTTTCATTTTCAAAATTGTGAATAAAAATGGTTTCATATGATTAATCATACATTATGTGTTTTGATACCATTCCCTTGATTGCAATGACCATATGAGGTTAAACATCTGTTTAAACAAAGTAAAAAATATGGAACAGGTTAGCATGGTTGACTAACAACAACAACAACAACAAATCCATTATCTCTGTTTACCTCTTCTCATCTCTCATTTATGTTTGTTTTCCATAACACTTAAGTATCGGAACACAGACGTTCAGATTGGGGCATTCTCCATTTTTTTCTTCATTTTCTTCGTTCAATCTTATTTTTGCATTTTTATATCATCTGTTTTTTTAACTTCAGTCTTCCTCTTCTCCCCTGTTCCATTCGCATGAACCTCGCCTTCTTCCCTCTCTGTTCGATCTGTAATATTCCTGCTAAACGACTCATATAGGCCTACTTATTCCTCTTAAATCTGATCTGTCCTAGGTGCTTGAGTGTCATTAGGACAAACATTACATACAAGTCATGTTTGCCGATAGAAAAAAAAAAAGTATTTAAAAATAAAAACATCAATGAATGTTTTCAAATTCATAACGAGCGTAAATAGAGAAATCTGACAAGATTCTAACATTGACCGAAAGGGATTAAAACGAAAAGTATATGTGTATATATACCGACCACAGTTACAGATATATTTTCCAAGTCATGTTTTTGTGGGTGGGGAGTCACAGCCCTACGCCCCAAATAGCGACGCCAATTTGTTGCACCCAGCCACAAGAAGGAATTGAGTAAGGAGCTAGAACCCCTGATGAACCCCAAGTCTCTCTGTCTATGTCTCTCTCTTCCGACCATGATGTTGCGAGATTATTACCCATGGGTGCCAATTGCTAACATGTGGACATAATCGACAGATGTGTAACGGATAATGCAGTTAACATCAACCAAGGAACCCCTACTCCTCGCCTTCCCCCATCCTCCTCCTTCTCATCCCTATTGGTTTCCTCCGATATATTATAACGAGGATTTTGTTTCTAGTTGTATACTCATTCTCCATTATCCTACTTTATCTATCATTTTTCTTGATACATTTTTATTAAATATTGTAAGCCATTCAAATCGCTGTCTTCATAATCATAATTAACATCATTTATAAACCTCCTCATCTTGATCATTCTCACCACCATCTTCCTCTTCTGTTCATTCGTACATTTATAGTTATTTAAAATAGTTTTTTCTCATATTTCTATTTGTGTTCTCTTGTTTAAAATGTCCATTGTAGGAACAATATCTTTCCCCCCCCTCCTTTTTGCACCATGACACTTGTATTTAAAAAGAAAAAAAGAAAAAAAAGGAAAAGTTATTACCTCCCCCCTCCCGAATAATATAATTATACAATAACTTTTTTTCTCGACACGGCAGATGCACTACAATTTCATTCCAATGTCACTTTCGTCCATATTGTCACCATCCTTCCCCCACATGAATCTGTTGAATTTCATGCGATTTACATCCCTTACCCTTTCCCCCATCAAGGGAGTATGGGGGCTACGCCCTTCCCCCTTCCCCGGGGTGACAATCCTTACCATGTGGAGATAATCGACAGATGTGAGGGGTGTAATACAGTTAACGGTCCGTGAAGAAAGGATATAAATACCATTGGGATTCGCTCTACTCGCCGGCTCAACCTCCAAATGCGACAAATCTTGTTTAATATATCTTTACCAAGTTTACTAAATGGCGTTATCATGCAAATCGGTTATGTATCTGTTTGGAAAGGTAACAATGAACAGTTGGAGACGCCAGTTCGTGACACAATAGAATGATAAATATATTTTGTATTTTGGGTATATACATCCTGAGTTGAATTATTATTCCTTTCCTGTCTGATAATAGATCCCACCTAGAAAACAGTTGTGCGCATTATTTATAATCGCGTTTTGCAAAGGTAAATAGCGGAATAAATTGTACACAATGATCATAAATATGATACATCCATTTCAAATCCACGTAATTTTATAAATAGACATGTTGAGTTGCATATCTTAAGTTTAGCAATCTTATTGACCTAATAATTTGGGACTCCTATTTTTTCCAATTTTGTGTCAGGGGTCACAAAGCTCACCGTAGCTGTCGGATGGGTTTCACGCGATTATGTCCTAAAACTGCCATGCAATGTTGGAATTAAAAGGATTATTTACATTTGTGTAGATTTACATAATTATTGCGTGTTTTCTTCAATCAAAGTGATTCTAAGGACAATTACGTCACCACAAAAGTCTATTGTGTGGCAAAATAGACGGATTACCGGATAATATAAACAAGGATGGACGTTAAAAAACAAACAATCAATTAAATGATAAATGTGGGTGTTGTTAATGTTGTACATAAATGGCAAAATCTTCATGGTTTATATGATAGACTGTGTACCGTGTAATCAGTAGAGCAGCCTGGTATGACAGCGGAAGTATAACGGACGCTGGCGTTACCGGCCGGGGTCACCCGGGGAGGCTTGACTGTAGCCAGGTGAGGTAGACAGCCTGGCACCACAACAGTCACAGCTACAGTTATCACAAAAAGTACCGTTAATAGGAAAGATTGCCAAGTTCGGGGGATTACAGGGAGCTTATCAAACCGAACCGTTAGGTGGAAGATTGTTTTAGGATTCGCATAAACACAGGAAATGTGTAGAGCAATTGAAAGATAAAGACCGGATATCCGACATGGTATGATGTCTGGTTGGGGACCGAGATAATCAATGAGAAAATAGAATTGTAAGAGAGAACAGAGAAGGAAAATAAAAAAGAATTGTATTCAAGGAAATAAAGCAAGGAAACGTTTACTAGAGTGATATGAAGGCAGAATAAAAAAGGGGAAAATCGTGTGAAATGTTACTATATTGTATAAGGAAGAAAGAGATTAACAATTCCATGCAATCTAAAGTTGATAGCTAATAAAAGATTATCATATTAGCCTGTTCGATATGATAAATAAAATGGATTTACAAAAATAATGGATAATTATTGTTTCTTTTTATAAATTAAATAGAAATAGAAAAGTGAGGAGTAAACAAGAATAGGAGAATGTCAAAGCAGAATAACTTCTTTTAAGGTATCCGATTTTGGATAACACGAGAATATGAAGAAATTGTAATTTGGTTAAAATCGGATGGAAATACTTAAAAGATTGATTCCAATTCCAATGAGTAGGCTATCAATTTCATGGGTATTTGTGATATTGGTTATCTTACCATTATCATAACATTGATCGCTTTCCGAGTTGAGTGAATTTCAATTTGACGTGATAACATTCTTCAGTGACATACAAAGTTAAAAGGATATCAACAAAGAATAAAACCCATTTCAATTTTCTTCTTCAATCTATGCTAGTGATAAGGAAATCAGAAGAAATATAACTAATATGAGGGATTTTGTCTTCTTCCAAATGTCAGATGGAAGCAGAGCGGTATGAGGACAGACAGACAGACAGACAGACAGTAAGGTGATAAAGACAAACACCCCCAGTCTTAGAAACCTCACGTGCATATTTTTGTTGATCATCACTCTGCCTCTGCATTAGCGTATTTTTCCGGATTTACGTCAAGAATGCTTCGAAATCTACCTGTCTGCCGCGACCCCTACCACCCTTCCACCCCCTCCTCTTTCATTTCATTCCTCCATTCTCTCTTGTTTACCCTGCATTAGAGGTGGGAATGATTTAGAAAGGTGTTATGAGGTCACTAAGTCTTTGGTTCCATTTCCGCTGTTGACCAAACTTGCAAACAGCGAATCTCCTCTGCTTAAAAGAATGGAAAATCTCTTTTAAAGGTCTCAATTTGACTAGGGAAAAAAGAAAGTTTGGGAGGTTATTGGCCCTTCTTTATGTCAATTCAATGCTCTCCCAAAGGATAGTCGGAGTGATAGTAGATACATGTTTATCTGCATGCGATGAAAGATCGGAGAAATTAAGAAAACTATTCGACTGTTTTTTGGCATCGGCGGTGGCAATAATTTCTATCGAAAGACCTAGGGTTTTGTACTTTAAGTAATTGTGCAATATGTCATAAGAGTTCAATAGCTTTCTCAAATTAGATTTTATTGCATGACTTTGTCTCTTCATAAGTTCATACACATATCATCATCATCATCTCTACGCCTACTTTAAATCAGTTTCTTAATGTGAGAATGAAATAGCATTACTGATAATAAAGTGCAGCGACTGTCTAATTGTGTGTGTGGTCAAGGATGGGGCGTGGGTGCGAGTGCGTGTGTGTTTGTAAGTTGCAATAGTAGGGGTGGCGTAATATAGCCTTTCACCCTCGTTTTATTTCTTATTTTCATCAAATCAGCTTTTATTCTTTTCAAACATGACATCTCAGTATTCTAATGAATAACGTTCACTTTGTACATCTCAGTTATGCAAATAAGCAGCGCAGCCATCATTCGATATCGATTCTCTGTCATCTCCCTGCGCGCTTTCAATCAAAGTCGCTTTTTGTTGTTGCTGTTGTTCGATATGTCTCCCTCTCTTTCACTCACCTTGGTGAAATGTCAGAAGTAAGTTGAAGGAGTAGTAGGGAGGTGTAGGGTGTTAGGTGGAGGTCATCCGTCTACTCTTCCAAAACACAATCAGACGAGTCGTCACCAAAACGGGACAGAGATATCGGTCTGCGGTGAAGGGTAGATGTCCCAAACTCGACGCCAGAGATTGCCCGAGGTCTGATGACATCGATCCGCATATAAATCATCGCCGCTCCTGGAATGATACCAGAGATGAACACAAAATCAGAATAACTTCTTTTTGGGGGCTCATAGAATTATATATTTTTACCGACTTTGATTTTTCACCGAATTTGATTTTTTTCAGCAAATTCAATTTTCCCCGTTTCATATGTAACAAAATTTAAATTGGAGAAATGAAAGATTGAGGAGAGAAAACGAGATAACCTGAGAAACATGCTGAGAATAAATAATATATTCTACCAGAGTATCACAGTTTCCGTTACATTTATCATTGTAATATATCATACTGCAAGTACTACAATTACAATCCACAGGTAGACTACCTAAAAAGTTTGTTTCGAAATGCAAAGTTTCGGCGTTACATTTATTTTGCCTATTGTTTTGATTATAATTAAATGAATGATTTAAAGTTAAATTTGTTGATAACAACGTTTGCTAACAAGTGCGATAATGATAGAAGGAAAATGTGAAGAAAAAAAACTAACACCTATCCTTATTGGAAAAATTAAGAAACACCGGTTTCACTTAGTAGTTGATAGTTTTAAGACGGAAAAAAAAACAGAAAAGAAAAGAAAAGAAATAAAATAAAAACAAATACAAAAACAAACAAACCATAAATCATTTCTGTAAGAAAAATAATTCTGTCGTTTAACAGTTGCTTACTTTTATGCTTATAAACATATCCACTTACATATATATAAAAACATGATTTTGATTACATTCTTATGCAGAAGGTAAAACAGCTCTGATTCATATTTTGGGGAAACATTATCAAAATGATTAATTGGAAAACGAAGAGCTTTCGTTTCTTTTTAGCAAATGTTAAATCTTTTGTCCAGATATCCTGTGTGATAAACCTTTTTTCTGTATCCTAATTTAGCTTCATTTAGGTGGATAATACATTTCATGGATTCGACGCAACATGTTTGCCAATTCATGACATTTTCACAAACGTGTGGTAAATATCACAAAATAAACAAATAGATGATTAATAAAAGTCATTATTCTGTAGTGATTTGACAAGAGTTAAAAATAGAGAGTAGAACAATAGCTAATTTATAACCTATAGCTAAGTGTTTGATTATAGTTTACATTTCTTTATTTCTTTTCATTTTTATTTAAAATAATTTGGAAAGAATATTAGTAATTAGTTCAAAATAAACTTGTCCTACATACTTGTAAATCCCGTCAATGATTTCCTTAAATTTACATTCATGAAAGACTCTGCGAATGAAGGCTTTCGCTCATTTTTTTCTACGCCTGTATCCGCTCCCCTCATAGACCAAAATAATGTTTGGTTTTACCTGTACGCTTGCAGACCGTATGTGGCGCGAAATTCATTCGATGGTATATCGAAAGAAATTATTCAAACTTAATCGCGTCGCCTTATCATATCGTGGGAAAGGATATATAAAATGTAAAAGCTTTTCATAAAAAGAGATTTTCTGTGTTCAGTATGAACATTATGAAGAAGAAAAAGAAATACATATGAAAAAGAAAAAAACAACGTAGTAAGTTGCATGACATTTGACATAACAACATGACTCTTTGAAAAGTACATGTTTGGTTGCAAAGAATTGTTAATCCTGAAGGAAATCACTGTCGAGACATTCAAGTCATTGTTTCATTCAGAAAAGATATAAAAAACAACTGCCGAACTTGACACCAGAGTGATGGTCAATGACAACTAATTTTCAGAAAAAGGATAGCCCTAAATTCATGGTATGGTGACGAACATGGCATGATATCTGTTGAATTGCCTTTATCATTGGTACAATGTGTTTACAATGAAAACTTAGGACCCGATCATGTCTTCCTTCGATCAATATCAAATCGTAGCATTTTGCCTCGGTAGGACCATCGACTGGGTTTTGATTTGACGCGGATTTGTTGGTCTAACTACCAAAGACAAAGGTCCCTGTACTTTTAATGAGCTGCTAAGTCATTTAAAAATTGTTACCTGTAAAGTTGTAGGGTTCCGGTTTCATGTTTTCTGATGACATTGCATCTTGCATCCTTTCACATAAATTATCTCGACAATGAAACATATGAAAAAAGTGAATGGCCTGCAGTGCGTTTCGGATACCCAGCACAAACACGTAACAATACTGAGAGGTTTTTAGACAGGCAGCGGTTTTTGTTGGCGGTGAAATTGATTGTTCTGAAAGGCCTAGATGGCAAACAAATATTGTTTATTGAATATATATTTTCGTTACCACTAGTCAATAGATCGAACCAGACAGTAAAGAAAATATAGATTGTAGAGTTAAAACCGATGCTATAACTATCAGTGCGGATATATGGTGGTGATTTTTGGACCATGATTGGAGCTCCACCCAAGCTATAGACGGTGCAAGGATCTACATTTGATGGAACGCATCTTATGCTTCCTTCGTTGAGCATCTTATTCAGATGCCACTTTCTATGATAGTTTCTCGAATCTTTAAAGTCAAAAACAGAAATGTTCACACCCCAAAAACAAATGAAAAGTAGGACACTGTACTATCACAATCTAGATTCCTTTATCCCTTCTCGACCCCTGATAAACCTTAACCCACAATGGAGACAACTCTGCGCATGCGCGTCGTGTCAACGCATCCCAAATGCGTATCACCGTACTAACCCTTCACGAACTCAAGTAACTTGGGAACCCCAACTTTAGGAAAACAACTCGAAATTAAAGGACGTACTTTCGCCCTTCTTTCCTTTCACTGGCATACCAAAAGGAAGAAGGGAAGGTTACAAGGACAAGAGAGGGTAGAAATGATAGGAAAAGGAGAAAACGGTAAGGAAGAAAAGTGCTGGCTTTTTGATGGTAGGAAAAGCGTGTCCTGATTTGCTTTCTTCACCATCACGGTGATAATTTGTGCTGGAAGGAAGCTTAAAATGTCACCTGGCCACCGATGTTACCGGAGGGCAGTAACGTGTGGATGTACTTTCATCGTTAATAGCACTAGCCTTATTTGCCAAAGCGTTGTTTTTCTTTCCCTTCCAGAAAGGAAGAAGGGGGAAGAGAATAGGAGAGAAAGTGAGGTGAGAGCGTAAATTGTGTCCTTTGCATCAAGTGGACTGGGGATGGTGTCCTTAGTCCGTTATCGATTGTCTTCTAAGGGGGTATGATGACGGGGGATGAGGATGATGGTGGTGGTAGTGGTGGTAGTGGTGGATAGGGGGTAATGGTGTCATGTCTGAAGTCAGGTGGAAGACTGAGGTTAATAACCTGATGTGGTTAAGATGTCGATATAAGGAACTGCTTGCTGGAAGAATGGATGAATGATCTATAATTGAAAATGAGGAGAGGTAGCTGACCACAAAAGCATTAAAGTAGTTCAATTATTGTTCATTCTTTATTTCATTAATCGAATGAACGCACCAGTTCAGGAAACTAATGTTACTAGCAAGGAATAAATATAAAAGACCAATGTCACTGATTTCTGATACAATGTATCCCGATTCTGTCACAGTTCATGACTTCGCAACCGCAAGTATTCTTTGCTTTGACTTAAAAACGCAATAACAAAGAAGATGAAAATAAAGGACTAATGTGAGGTATCAAATACGATGCCACAAATAAATACAAAAAGAGCAGAAGAAAGTAGAAATGGAACATGAAAGAGAAGAATAGGGATGTATTTCCCAGCTCCTACACCCTCTTTTTCACGGGGACGACACAGAGTCCACAGCATCAGTATAGCTAGGGCGCCACCATTGTAAGAGATTAGGCGTCTAAGCGGCTGGATGGGTCTTTGACAACCAGGTAAATTGTTGACAACGACCGTACTGACCGACCCAGGGACAACGACGTGGGAAATGGGTTAATAGATCTACCAACTGTACAGAGAAGAGCTGTCGAGGGCCAGCACTTATAGCACATTTCCCCTTTTGTTCTAAACAATCTATTCCGATTTTCTCTCTCAAGTTTGGTTCCTGTTTCAGCACGACCGGCTAATCAGGATGCGAAAGGTTGACTGAAGTGACCTTTGATCTATGTTAAGTGTCAGCTGGTTAATGACCCCCCTTTTCTACCTTAAGACGGTCAATAATCCAATTCCTGAATCTCATATTTTGTAATCAAATTTTATTGGTGAATAACTATCGCTTGCATAATTTTTTGTTTGTTTTTTGTGTGAAATGAAATAAACATGATTGAATATTAATCGGCAACAAGCGTTATGAATATAATTCAATGCAAATAGTATTAGACATTTGTTTTGTAGTAAAGTCATTGAAAATGTTAGGGAGGAAGAAAGCTTGAATAAAGTAGGCCAAAGATGGAGATGATATTTAGCATTATCTTATAAAATAAATAGGTACATGTATATTCCTCAAACATCCAATATTCATATATAATTCCGGCCTTGCATCGACAAAATAGGCAACATAGATTTATCTCCTTATCACACGAATTGTGTACAGTGTGCACAATTGAAATACAACGTGTCAATAATATTGTCTAGTCCGATTCACAAATGTAAAGTGAAGAGAGAGAGAGAGAGGGGGGGAGAGAGAGAGAGAGAGATTGAGAAGTGAAGGTACTCACACACAGCGTTTATCAGTTAATAAACATTAGATTAAAAACATTTATATTTAATAAACACAATAATTAACATTTAATTCGTACTATGCGTGTGTTTAATGCAGGATCGTCAACGAAGAGTAATTAATGTTTACTAGACAAACGTTGCAACAACTGAGCTTTTCATTACAGGTATCTCGAGAACAATTAGAAAACTCAAAATAATCAGATTGAAATTCCATAGACGAGTCCTTTTTGAAGATATCGTCACTGTATTCGCCTGATTTATTAATTCATTTCCTTGCCATGCTTGCTTGTTGATCAAAGTGCTTTGACGTTTTGAAAATTTATATCATGAACTTTACAAAATATGACATCACAAAGATGTACTTTAAATAATTTTTCGTCTCGCCTATTCACCTGAAGGTAAGAGGAAGCAAGGTGGTGCATGCAGTAGCTAGGTGATGAGTAATAATGGAATTAACAGGTACAACTGAACAAACTAGCACTTGAAAACAAACCAATTCTGAAATTGGGTCATTGGCCTAATTAAAAACTGGATTGTTCAAGGACTTCCTTATCTCGACCAAACACCGATTCATGGTAGTTGAAAACATTGGAAAACATTTATATCGTTGGCAGGTTATGGTCGACGAGATATAGGTTATTCCTACTAGATTCTATTCGAATAGGTCTAACGTCGTAATTTCTGGGAAAATTTGCAATTTACATACTGCATATTACCTGATTTACTACTGGGACTTTCCCTTGGTACTTGAACGCTGATAATTCTAACATCTCATATTATGAATTCATAATGTGCAAGTTTTGTACGGCGTTTAAAGGTAAAGACCAGTATAAATGGTCATGCGATTGCATTGTGGAAGAAACGTTGTGGAATCGATCAGTAAAGGTTGATCATCTAGCATCTAGCATCTGCAAGGTTCTGGAATCATCAAAATGATAAGAAATTTGGCCCATTCTTCGTAAAGTTACAAGCACTATACACAGAAAGATGTATATGGGACTATCCTATATCTCTCACACGACCATGAGAGAAACAAATTTACCAAATATATGAATTAGTAGGCGGTTTCACGGCAAATTTTTTATCATCATGTATTAGTCAAAACATATTTTTTCACATGATTGGTAATGAGAGCTTCCATTTCATTTTTTGAAATTGGGGCGTTTCCAATACTGGTCTTCACCTTTAATTTTTCCCTTACATTTTGAACAAGTAAATTATGTAATAGTTACTCTGCAAAATCCACTTTGCAGCTTATACGTCTTTTATCATGGTTATCGGTTCATAAATGTTACACTCTCGTTAATCACGTTTCGTTCAGGGTGCAACATATCATAATTGAACCTTAAACTTTGTAAATGAATTCCTTGATCTCAGGAAAAATTATATAAATGATAAAGAGGAAATGATATTCGGACGATCCATCGTGTAGGCTGTATGGATGCAACATTTCTCCCCATCTGCACCCTTCCCTTTCACATCTCAAGAGAGTAGCTAACGGTTGATAAATTAGTGACGCCGTTTTTAGCTCATCACTCTAATCAACCAGTGCCCTAATCTCATCATCAGAGCCCGCAGAATATAAAAAGTGATCTTCCCTATAGCGGGTATCTTTATAAACGTCTTTCAAGAATAATCTGTAGCAGGCAGTTGGGTATAGAAGATTCAATTTGTCCCAATTCCCCAACAACTCTTTGATCTCGGTGGTTCTTCTTTACTAAAAGCCCTTGCAGTAGATAGTTTGCCCTACCGCGCCCCCATCATAAGTCAGCGTGCCCCTTCTCCCAAGGGCCGCCCCGAAACAAAAAAATTAGGACGAATGGACGAAAATAAGTCCAGGGGCTAACATAACCCCGGACACCAGTGCGACTGTGAGATGGAGTTGCTGGTATAAAAGGTGGTGTCTACCCTCTCCTGAAGAAGGAAGAATCCTTCCGCCTGATTGCGAGATGATAATTATTAATTTGCGATAAGATTCTTGGTGACTGTTTGGAAGACGCCAAGGGAGAGACTTATCTCGCGCGATGTCCTCCCGACGCGCCCCAGCCGATTATCTCGTATGGCGAGAGGCGTAGATTTTACGAGATAGAAATTACGGGAGAGTTGCATCATAAAGACACGGCTTTAAACCCCCTTTCTGATTGAGGCTTAAAGCTTTTCATCTCATTTATGACAGCGTCGTAATCATTATGATCATCAACCTCACCTCCGTAGGCAAGGGGCATGGTTGCTGCCTTAAATTTGGGGGTCGTTTACTAGTTTCAAAATATTTAATGTGAGTTTTATCCCTTTTACCTCATTGAGAACACCACTTTATAATTCATTTATTAGTTTTTAATATTTTATCAGTTTATAATCAATAGTCTCAAGGCCAAAAGATTCAAAGTCATTTGCCACATAAACACTTGAGTCAGTAATAAAGGAATACTTTTGCTGTTGCATTACACTCAAATCTATACAAAATATGTTAGGGCTAACACTGACTTTTCAAAAGACACTAAAGATTGATGATAAAGAGTGCAAACAAAACACAATACTAAATAGTGGAGTTGAGACAACATTATGTAAAGCTTTTTATAAATAAATTACAAGTATCAAATATACGTGCACATTTTAAGCATACTAACAACAGAAAATATTAAAAGATGACTAAAAATAAGAGCTCCATAAGAATGTACATATAGAAAAGATATTAGAACCAGCTGAGAAAGGCGCGCAATCATATGCCAGATGGCGCGAAACGTGACAATTCTAAGAGGTTACCATGGAAATTTATCGCAAGCCTGAGATTAAGGCATCTTCATAATGAAAACGTTATTCATTAAAACGAGATAAACTAGAGCAGAAGGGGTGAAAATCACACCTAAATGCGCTGGAATGCAGTATGTAGAAATACAGAAAAGATAATTTTAGGTCTCGTTTTAATCACGCCGCTTCTCAAACTGCCTCAAGAGTTATCTACCCCGGCTTGGGATAGACACATCACCCGCTAGTAGTCGGGCGGACAACCCAGGGGTAAAGATGAGTCGCTTTTGGCGGGAAACCAACAAAAGATAATAGATGAAAATTATTTTCATCTGATCGTGTGCTTGGGATTCTCTCGTGTGAATAATGTGACGATGCTGAGCTCCGCTATACCTCCGGCTATACTTAATTCATATTTTCATCATGATTCATTACAGATTTACGTCAAAGAGAAATTATTTTTTGATTTTGCGAGAGGAGAAGTAAATTGTTTTAGCGAAACGGAACACGATTGGACAGAGATAAGGGATTTAGTGAGATAAATATTCTGCTCCAATACACCGTGGAATAGTATCACTGGTATATCCATGAATACACACAGCGAAAGGGGTGACGAACGATGACCTATACTAATACAAGAAGGCTCAAATACAGTTTTCAAAATCAACAATAATTAATGAATGTGTTCGAAACTCGATGAGGAAAAAACAAAATTAAGAAAATATAAAATACAAATATTTTGATTAATATTCGAGAAAAAAAAATTGTATTTTTGTTGTTATTATTATTATTAAGTCATGCTACGAGAGAGAGAAATAGTAAGAGAGAGAGACAGAGAGGGAGAGAGAGAGAGAGAGAGGGAGAGAGAAAAAATGAGAAAGGGAGAGAAAAGAGAAAGAGAGGGAGAGAGAGATAGAGAGAGAGCTGAGACAAGGAAATAAAAACAATTATGTAACATATTTTCGATGAAATCACTAGAAATTTCGTTAAGTATAATAAATGAAGTTAAAGTACGAAAGTTTAATTTGATTTCTCCCTCTCTCTAATTAAAAATGAAGAAGAAAATTTCATGACACAATTCGACATCGGGAAAGGTACGCGCGAGATCATGTCTATGTGTAGGCTCACCCTCAATATGTTGTCCCTATATAGAACAAATTGAAGCAAAGAATTAAGGCAATAAATTCATAATATTCCCCTTCATCCCCCTCTAATCATGCTAATCAGCACTTTATATGCTTTAGTCGATCGGGGTGCCCCTTCCTTAGTTTCTCGACGCCTTGTGGGTAACAAGACAAAGTTTGGCTTCAACCTTTTGCTCCGGCGGTCAACGAATAACAGATTTGGACAATGTAATGAGAAAAATATTAGAATTTTAACCAAGAATGACGTAAAAAAATACGTCTTGGCTCCAACATTCTCCATAGATATGATCCATCATATAACATGAAATCAGGGTTGTAAAAACAAATGTTGTCATGTTCACACCCCTGAGCTTATTTAACGTATGGCTTCGTTGCACTTTATGATAAAAAAAAAGTATATTCCTGGGTTTGCTCCTTATGTGACCGCTTATTTATTATTCTTTTATGTGTAAATTATTTCAACTATTATATATATGTTCTTAGGTGGTTGAGCTCTGCTCTACTGCTTCCAGTGATTTTCTTATGCTGACCAAGATGGGTCTTATTATTTTTATAGATGAACTTTATATTGATATTGACTGCACATCAGCACCACTGACACACACGAACACACGTTCAGTCACTTGCAAACGCACCTACACCACAAGCACGCTTGCAGTTGATCCCTTACATAATATCTGGTACTTTATATTTTATCGTTTCTGATGGAGTCACTCTCTTTTATTCCTGATAATTACATAGAAAATTCATACAATAGCAAATACTACACACCTCAAGAATTCAAAAACATGTTTGATAGTAATCCAAATGAAATTTCCCTTCTACATGCAAATTTAAGAAGTCTGAATAGAAACTTCGAATATTTTGAAAATCTCGTACACACGTTAAACAATTTCAAATTCTCTGTTATTGGTATTAGCGAGACATGGCTACATGAAAATTCCCCAGATTTGTTTAATTTACCAAATTATAAGTTGATAAGGGCAGATCGCAAAGGAAAAAGAGGCGGAGGTGTGGCCTTCTACATTGCTGAAAAACTGAAATTTAAGATCCGTTCCGATGTGAAACTGTTACATGCAGAGACTTTATTCATTGAAATTGAAAACACAGGATTTAAGAATATCATCATAGGTTTGATTTATAGACCGCCAGGCTCTAATCTTGATTTATTTTATAAGGAACTTGAGCAATATCTCTATACAATAGGTAATGAAAATAAGCATACTTTTATTCTTGGAGATTTTAATATCAATTTCTTACCCTCAGTCGTCAATAATAACTCAAACAATTTTATGAAACTTATGTACTCATTCGGCTTCCATTCATTCATCAATAAATCCACCAGAATTAACCCACATTCATCAACTCAAATTGACAACATTTTTTCCAACGTACATAACAACATGAATAACAAAATGATAGGAGGAATTCTATGCTCTGAAGTTTCAGACCACTTACCAATATTTTTAACTTGTGAATTAAAACTACCATGCCCCAAATCATTAAACCAACGTACATATCGAAAAGAATCTAAACGTAATATTGAATTAATGAAGCAAGACTTATTAATTGAGGGATGGGAGGATGTATACAATGAAGCTAACGCGAACATATCATATAATCTCTTGAATAATAAATTACAACATTATTATGAAAAAAATATTCCCATAGGTAAAGTAAAAAATAATAGAAAAACCCCAAAACATCCTTGGATAACAAAGGGTTTTTTGAAATCAATACAGACACGTAATCGCCTTTACAAATCACATTTACACAATCCTACTGAAGCCAATTCAAAAACATACAAGTTATATCGCAACAAGTTGACAAAATTAATTCGTATATCACGTAAAATGTATTATGCTAATAGAATAAAGGACGTCAGTTCAAATACTAATGCAACATGGAAAGTCATCAAAGAGGTTATGGGAACTAAGGCAAATCCCCCACCTACTGATGATATGACTTTAAATGGTTCTAAAGTTGACTCTTCCCTTCATGCAAACTCATTTAATTCATTTTTTACAAACATCGGACCCGAACTTGCAAGCAAGATTAATAGCCGAAATGCGCATTTCACGGATTATCTCCCCCAACCTAATCCACATTCTCTGTTCTTGAGCCCTACGAACCCCACCGAAATTATCAATATTACACGTTCTTTTAACAACTCCAAATCTCACGGGCATGATAGAATTAGTGTGTCTCTTTTAAAAGAAATAATCCACCCACTTGCTAACCCTCTTAGTCACATTTTCAATAAATCATTATCACAAGGTGTTTTTCCGGACTTATTCAAAATCGCCAAAATCAATCCAATTTTCAAAAAAGACAATCCTCATGAAATTACGAATTATCGCCCCATATCTCTACTCCCAAGTATATCCAAAATTTTTGAAAAAATAGTATATAATAGACTCTATGAATTTATCAACAAACACAATTTGCTAACTTCTAATCAATATGGCTTCAGAAAAAATTACTCAACAAACCTGGCTTTAATCCAAATTTATGATAAAATTACAAACGCCATAGCTAACAAAGAACATGTCATTGGTATATTTTGTGACCTCAGTAAGGCATTCGATACACTTAATCACGATATTTTACTTTCAAAACTTAATTATTATGGTATACGAGGTCAATCACTCCTTTGGTTTAAAGATTATTTAAGAAATCGAAGACAATATGTCACATTTAATGGTTATGACTCTGATTCACTTTTAGTTCAATGTGGTGTCCCTCAAGGCTCCATTCTAGGCCCACTGTTATTTCTGCTATATGTCAATGACATTATTAATACATCCTCCATTTTATCTTTTGTATTATTCGCCGACGACACAAATATCTTTTTTTCTCATAAAAATCTCACTTCCTTAAACAACATATTAAATCATGAAATAGACAAAGTATCACAATGGTTTAAAGCTAACAAATTATCTTTGAACACAAAAAAGACCCACTTCATCTATTTTAAACACCATTCTCATATTACTGATACTCCAATTCACTTACAGATTGACGGCATGCCATTAGAGCAGAAAACTCACTCTAGATTTTTAGGTGTTATCATAGATCAAACTTTATCTTGGAATGAACATCTGCACCATATCATAATAAGTATCTCAAAAAGTATTGGAATAATTTCCAAGTTAAGATTTATTTTACCTCATAAAACTTTATTTGTATTGTATAATTCGTTAGTACTCCCATATATAACCTACTGTAACGTTGTTTGGGCTAGTTGTGGTTCTACAAAGCTGTCTCCTATTTTTAAACTACAAAAGAGAGCAATTCGCATTTGTACAGGATCGCACTACTTGGCCCACACCGATCCATTATTTTTTAAACAAAAAGCACTAAAAATTGCCGACTTATATACTATTCAAATAGCTATCATTATGTTTAAGTATATTAATAATCTGCTCCCTTCGTCTTTTGATGACATGTTTAAGTTCAATAGCTCTGTCCATACCTACCCAACTCGCATATCCGGAAACTTTCATCTCACAAACCCAAGACTGTTAATTGCCTCTAAATCAATTCGTCATCATGGTCCAGACATCTGGAATAATCTTTCAGACAATATTAAATCTTGTTCGACCATATACTCCTTGAAAGCCACTCTAAAAAAAACTATCATTCAATCGTATGAATCCCATACTCCAAATTAATATATTCACATAAATATTCACATTCGTCATTCAATATCCTCATTTTACTCAACTGCTACAGCTATACATACAGCACCAGCACCTGCACCTGCAATGCACCCACTTGACCAGTAAATATCAATTTCAGTCACGAATCTTTTTATGAGGCCGCCATCAATTTCAAGCCTTACCGCTCACGATGGCGGTCTCCTGCGTTCATTGATTAGATTATATATTATATTATATGTGTTATATTATATTATATTATATGTGAGAGTATCTATAGGTGTATATGTGTATGTGTATGTATGTATGTATGCATGTGCTGTGTATATGTATATATGTATATGTGGGTATATATGCGTATATATGGATATATATCTATAAAAAAAAAATTAAGCTCACTTCCTTATTTTGTATTCATTATGTATCATGACTATATTGTTTATCTTATGAATTGTTTTGTATATTATCTTTGTAAACACATTTTATATTATGTATTGTATTATTTTGAACGCAGAAATAAAAGCAAACAAACAAACATCATTGCAAAAATTGGAAAATGATATAAAACATAGTTTTGATATCACATCCCCCTGCTTCTTTATACTCGACTAATTAATTGATATCATAGTAATAACACCATAATATGTATTGGGATTTTAATGACATTAATGTGAAAACGTTATTTACTGTAGTTTGCTTGATGTTGGTGATGTCAAGCACAAATGGTCATAGGTACGGGATTAAAGACAGCAATGAATATGAATTTATTGGAAGTGATTATGGTAATTATGACAGAAGCAGAAGAAATAATACTGCTACTGAAGATAACATTATTAAACGGCAATCACAGATAAAATTGATGTACTGACATATTAATTTTGTATTAAAAATATATAGATGCTTGATACGTTTATCGAATATAATTTACCACGAATTCGATGAAGGTGATAGTATGTTTAATGATACAGTATAAGTGATGATAAATGCATGAGATTATTCGACAGAGAATGCACTATATCTAATTGTCACAAATCACTTTGTGCAACAGAGAGCTCGACAAATGAAACCTAACTTTGGAAATGGTTAGAGTAATCGCAACGAATTGAGATCCTAAAAAAAAATCAGCTGATTGAAAGGCTAAAAGAAGGACTTTGGGATACAGGAACACTGAAGAAATAAGTGAAACTGTCCATCTTCTAAATTGCTTTGGCTAAACTACCCCTCATACGTTAATCTGGGCAAAGGTATCACCGCACGTCCTAGCTCACGCACATCTCAGGCTCCCCCACTCCCTCTCTAGCTCGGACATACCTTGTTTTTTCCATGTAAGAGGAACATTTTCCCTGAGAGAGATATATATATATGTATTGATATATCCATCTCGTTTAGCCTGTGGGTATGAAGTAGTAGCCTAGGCTGGAGGGCATTATTGGATAACACCAGCAAGAGCAGACAGGCGCCATTCCGATCCTCACACATCAGGCTGGGATTTTCTACCGTTCACTCATCTTCATTCTTCTAAAGTCTCCCCTTTCCAATTTCTCTCTCCCTCTCCCCACCGTTCGAAGAGGAGCTGAACTTTGACTGACTCACTTTTCTTCGCCTTTTTGCCGTGTTTTTGACACCTCCCAACGAGTTTCTGCGTCTAGCTGATTCGCTGATGTTTCTTCCTGATTTTCTCTTCTTCCTAAAACGCATATCTTCCTTTTGTTTTTAATTGGAAATGTATCCGTTGATATTATTTTGCGGTTGTCAAAAGAATTATTTTATTTTGAAGCCCAGTTACTTCAGAAACGTATATTCTGCAATTCAATTTTAGTTTGTACAATTTAATATGTAGAACAGGAAATTCTTCGTCATTTCCCGTCATAAATATTTATTTTCTATTAGACTTTGATTTTTCCTGTGATGTTTTACTGCTTATTTTGATTTTAAGTCTGTGTAATTCAAATATACATTAATCCTAGCGCAATAAAGGAAACAGAATCAGGTTTAATACTATCATGACTATAGTTTCTTCGACATTTTTATTTATCAGTGTTTAAACATGTTAATACTTTTTCGTTATTTTTAGACCTGTATACGTTTATTCAATTTCAATAAATGACCCTCATATTTTGAAATTCTTTGACTTTCTGATCATGTACATGTAGAAGGGCTTCAAGTTAATAAAATGTAAACAATTACAAATTACTACACAGTCTGCCTAATATGATATAATAAAGATTTTTTTAGCGAAAACATATTAATGCTTATCGTAATTTTTCTTTAGTGACGAAAATATAGTTACTTGTAATTCGCATAGGGATTAATAATAATGCGCTACACTATTCTTATAATATTGAACACAAGAAAACTTCCAACATAATTTCTTTACAAGTGCAAAACTACCGAATCATTATATAAATGTATAACTAACGAAATCTGACATCATTTTCATGGGTCAAATCAATGTGTTTTATTGCATAAATGTCTACTTATTTTGTAAAACATTAAATCACTCTGTGTAGAATGGGCAATGATAGCATTTTCTTGTCATGTCTGTATCTAAGTAATTCCTCGAGTTGTACGGGAAATGCCCTGATTGCATGCATTCTGTTTGGGCATAAATAAAAAGAGGTGTATTAGCATCTACTAATAAGCTTTACATTTTACTTGATATTAAGAAAAGTTTAATAAGATATATCATATTAATACGAAACAAGGAACAATCATAACATGGAAGCACTTGGCATATAGTATCACGTGATCGTCACCATGCAAGCATTCGTAAGAGTTTGTTCTGTCGCAGAACTGCATGGCATATTTAGATAAAATTGAATTAATGAAATCATTAGCATAATCATGGGAAATGAAAACAGTGAAAGCAGATTTCTTGAGGGAAAGTCGAGGAAAAGCGCCAGCACACGTGGCCAGTGTCAAGATTCGCTACAGGCCAAAACCCAGTCAGAGTTGGGCGACATGTTATTAATTAGAAACCCGAACTAAAATGGCTTTGATGATTCGAGAAAGAGTAGGGGAAAAAGAATGGAAATGGAAGTAGAAAAATACCACGGTGCAGGGATGGAGGGTTTTGAAGAGAGACGATGAGGAAAGGATAAAATAGAATGAAAATAAACAGAGGAAAAGAGATCGAAATTATATCGGCTGGTTGTGGAAGAAGACGCGACGGACAGGAACTGGGAACGTACGCCGCTGCGCCGGCCGCGGGCCATCCTCGCAAAGACACGTGTATTTGAGCGGGGTTAGTTCGATTTAAGCGCATTTTCTAGACACATTTGGAAAGAAGGAAAATGGTATTGTATTTTTGAACATGCATTAGGTTTCGTCAGCCCGGTGTCTTGGACACGTCAGAAAAGAATAGAAAATCGAAGTTTTGGCTGTTTCGGTCTGGCTCCGGAAGAAAGCAAATTATTGTCAAATGTCCCTTTTCCTCTTCTTTTCTCCGATAACGTCGTCACCCAGCTCGGCTTTCAAGCTAGGGCCTTTAGATTGCCGGTGAGGCAAGGTCTTCGATGCCGAATCCCTCCCGAGAACAAAGAAGCGTTCGCCCGGCTTGTTTAGCGACATTGTTCGCAGTCAAATTCGAGTTCTAACAATATGTTACCAATGGGACAATTTCGAGGTTGTTAGTTTTTTCTTCTTCCATCTCTCATTCAAGTCCAGTAATATTGGGTTTCGTGTCAGACACAACCAACGCCGTGCATAGATTCGTGGACCATGCTGTGTGAAACAAAATACCACATGACAATGCTTGATAAATCGGTCAAATGAACATAAATTATCAAGTGAACAAACTGGAAAGATTATACCATCACACACATGCATGCCTTTGCATTCACAGTATAATCAATATCATTTGTAGGTTGCCCTTCTTTTAATAAACAGACGGACGAGAGTCTCTGAGTAGATTTATACAGAGGAAGACGACTGATTTAAGTGTCAACTTCTTAGTCATATGCTTTTTGCAATATACGGTATCGACTGAGGTACGGTATATGAAATTGTGTGGATGACTTGTGTGAAAAGGAAAACAAAATCTACAAATTTATTTGTAATTCCATGCTGTAGGTCGTCCAGCATGTCGTTATCTTGACGAATTAGGTAATATGTTATGCATTTCTAGAGTATAGACATTGTGCTATTACATAAATATAACTTTTGCAATTCGCATTACTTAAAGTACATGATATTTGAACGATGATAATCACGCAGGAAATACAATTATCTATGCGGAAGAGAAATATCAAATTGATTCCTAAATCGTGTAAAAAATGGCTTGTCATATTTCCATTATTCCTTACTATCTGCTTTACAAAATAATATACAACTAACTTAACACGCTGAAAATGAATCGGAAGTAAATATAGCAGTTATAGGGTTTCTTAAAAGTCCCTCAAAGTCTTGTTTTTTCGAAGATTCGTCCTCACCCTATCAAGTATCGCAAAGCAACTAAACCACAAAATGGTGATATGGTTTTAAAATCTAATGCAGATCATCTTCAATCAATCCCGCCATCTTTCAAGTCGGTGTATCCAAACACTTCACTGCTTCCCACTTAGAAATATTGGCGTTAAGTGCGCGAGGTTTTTGCCGGTGATAAGGGGGGTCGGAACGCGCCAATCTCTACCCCGCTGCGTCGGGCACGTATTATGACAGTGGAATAATACTTGTGGAAGAGGGTCGAGTGAGGATAAGCCATTCATAATTTGTCACCATGATTTGTAAAAGAGGGATCAAAGAGATTAGAAAACAACCCCCTGCTGTTGTTAAACATTTCAGACTCGTGCCCCAATAGTTTGCTGGCTAATAATTGTAAATAAAGAAAAAGGGAAACAATTCAGTTTAAAAAAACAAGGAAAGAAAGAGAGGGACAGAGCTAAGAATACTTGAAAACATGTTCAAATTATCGTGTTTGCAGTATGATATTTCTTTAAAAAGAATAATAGGTGAAAAATAAGCGAAAGTCTATACGATTAGTAAAAAACAATCTGACAATAGTTAGCTATGTTATCTAAGGTATTTGCAAATACTACTTTAGCTATGAAAATAATAATACAATGTAACGGGTTAAAATAAGGTCAAAGATTAGGCGTATGATGACAATGATAGTGATCATAATTATATCTGAGCGCTTGAAGTGTCACTCTTAAACCAAAGGATATTTAGTGTAGATTTGTACCGTCAGGTTCATTTCGAAATATTCAATTACTGAAAGTGAAATGTGTTTGAGTTGAACATAAGAACAGACAGTTTGACTATAATCATGAATTAGTGGAAGTAGTAGTTTTCCGTATGCCAGAGCAATATATTACATGATTATAAAATATTGAACACACCGTGTCTATAATAAACATATTTGAATGACGTAGACATATCATGGACATAATATTCATTGGCCGCTTTAATATATGTGAAATCATTTGGATTGCCTCGAGAAAAAGAAAAAAAGATTTCCATACACCCCTGCTTGAAGAAGTATTTTTGTTTTTGTTTAATGCCCCTAACTAAAAATGATATGATTGACTTGATAAGCATGATAAGTTTACATGCTGATACTGCCGAATGTTGCCTATGGCAAGATGTGTGTTGTCGATATCACCGAAAACATACAAGCTTCACTCCTTTTTAACTTCACATTGTAAATTATAAACACCTACAATTGAAAACATTCATTTCAGGTGAGATTCGGAGTGGGGGAGGGGGAGGGGGGGGGGGGGTTGTACCCTAGTAAAGGAATGTTGGAAGAAGGGGATTGAACCCGGTGGTGTCCGATGTTCTAGAAAGAAAGAAAAGAAAGCGATTTTAAGGATGAAATCGGCCTTAATTGCCAGCTCACGTCTCTCAACGAGCTCACACGTGCAACTTTACCTGTAAATTGATTCTTAGCCCTTGGATAAAAGAACCCCACCGCAAAACACCCACTGCCGTTCCATATCCAAAGGGGAGTTGGAATCCAGAGGTTAAACATAGTGGATAGTCTCTTTTTGGGGTCCTGTGTTCCTCTTTCACTAGATTCTAGTCTAGTTTGTGTTGTTTTTAGGACAATTATGTTTGGGTTGCGGAGTGTATATAGGTGAAAAGCTATTGTACTTGCACGCTGGTGTAATTCATAGTTGTGTGCACTTTTGAAGTCTTTTGAACATGAAAAGAGAACAGAAATTCGAATAAAGGATGGAAGAGTGTTATCGATGGTAAGTGTGTTGATTAGTTAGTATAGAGGGAAAAAAGAGATTGAGAAAGAATGTGTAAATACAGAGAGAGAAAGAGAGAGAGAGAGAGAGAGAGAGGTGAACAACAATTAATTATCGGATTGGACGTGTACATTGAAGATCGGTGACGCAAAATTCTCGACACAAAATATTTGAAATACACCTTACTGTTTTGCATCCAGTGTAGAAGATACCCTTAATAGTAACATGAACAGAACAATTGCGAAATCTCATATAATATTCAATATCGTTTAATGAAAAACCCTACATTCGTCATTTAGTGGAGAATATGCCCTTAACGGTTACAAACTTATTTAATTGAAGAATAGTCGACCAATGAACGCAACAAAACTATGGTTATCATTGTATGACACGACTGTTGAATATAAGGAGAGAATTGCTAAAACTGAAGTTGATGAAGATATTTAGTAGGATTATATTATATTATTGGTGAAATAATGTATGTACACTATTGACACATTCAACAACTTTAAAAGGTATAATAATTCGTATACACATCACAACAACAACAACAAAAACTAAGCAAAGTATACAACCCGAATCATGGCATATACAGGCTGTGCCGATACATCTGCTTCAATAACAACCACTGTGCTAGGACTATTTCGACACACGTGACGTCACAAAAAGTTGACTCCCCCCCCCCCCAAAAAAAGAGTCTAATCAAGTCGATCACCCCCCCCCCCTTCTGCCGCCTATTCCTTTTCCCTGAAAGCTCAATCAACGAGATTTAACATTAACCTTATGCCTGATGAATATGGCACCTAAATTTGCATCTACGCGGCCCATAATTTCATTTGCTTTTTTGAGTGGCTGCGCGCTGATCGTAAGGAACAAAATGGCGCATGAAAGCGTTTCGTAGGTGAGTGAATTTGGGCCAACTCTATAATAGTATTCATGATGCCACGGGGCTGGCTGAGTTAGAACGGCGTGCAGACGACCAAACAATGCTTGTAGCTATCTCAGGCTTACCTTGATCAGTTAGGTAGGACCCCTTTGAGGCGATTGTTCCTACCAAACACGTTGTCATTGTGATGCATGACGCAGACGACACCAAAATGGCGCCAAATTTGGACGAGTTGCAGAATGGTGTATCGATATGCGCTTATAGAATCCGGGATCAGACACAGTACCAAATTTGTTCCTGTCTGATCATCTGGGCTCAATACTGGAATCTTTAATGAAAACATGACTGCGAAAAGATATTTGCTCGAGATTTCTTTAGCTGAGTCGCGGCGAAACACCGAGTAGATTGTGCAGAGCAAGGTCCCGGAGGGTGTGAAAAATTAAAATCCGCTTATACAAGACTTTCTGCTGAAAAGGTGGTTATTTCATAATGCATGCAGTAAAATACGGCTGCTGGGAGCAGGATAAACAGTCAAAGCTGCTATGAAGTCGCGCTGAATTATGCGAATAGAAAGGAAAAGATTGAGGTGGGGGTGGAGGGAAAGACAGTGAAGAAAAAAAATGAAAGCTGCAAAAACAATCACCGACATGACATAGTCGGAGAGTGAGTAACAAATGTAAATTGGCGAGGCAGGTTGGCTTAGCATTGGAGGTGAATGTGTTTAGCCTACCGTGTACTTACGATAATACTCTATCCAAAGGCTCTTCTCTTCCCCCTTCTCCATCTCTCTCTCTCTCTCCATCTTACTGTCTCCATGTAGCTAATGTTGTTGCCACACCATCTCGCAGTGTTTCTCTAGTATTACGCCGGCAGGCTCGCTGCAACCCCAAACACTTCCTCGTAATACTGTCAGAGCATGAATGAAAATGAAATGAGAAGATTATGTGTGAAGATGTAGAGGATGTGCAATGTAGAATGAGAATGGAAGCTCTCTCTCTCTACTGCTTCTAACATAGGAGCTAGGAAATTGGCAGGGGTCGAAGAGGGGAGAGAAAACACCGAGGTTTACACATAAAACAAACGGAGCGTTGGTTAAATAAACGCCGACCGAGCCCCAGCAATATTATTTCTGAAACGTCAATATTCGTGGATCTGTTTTGTGAAGAAGCACTGGGCCATCTTTGAACAACATTGCCAGGTCATGTAAGACATGGTATCGAATACACTTGTTATGAGTCAGGGGGATACCCGACTGTTATTATTAATACTATCACTATACACGTCACGGATAGCTTGTTAAGGTGTTAACCGTGGTGTGAGCGATGGCGGGCCAGTTTATCTGAATAACATTGTAACCATGGTCACATAAGAGTTGATGTTGTAGACTGGTGGTAGAATTTAATATTTTGAAATTAGTAACTGCTCTTAAAGGTTGATTGAGTAAGAAATAAGAACATGAGTAGTATTAAAATATAAAATAAAACAACTTCTACATCTTGCTGATTATTACATAATTACAATCTTACATAAAGTAACTGTCAAATTAAAAACTAATGCCACCCTTTCATTTAAAAAAGACGAATACGGAAATTTTGCACACAGAAGAAGTTATAACAATTTCATAAGCATTTCAAAGTTTCAAACAATACAAAATATTTGAATCTAGTGTGAGCTGTAGTTTTCTTCAGTGAAATAATACTGGTCACTATATAGATCGACAATTCCTCGGTAACTTTGACATAATAAGAGAGGACCTTCATTCACACGACGCATGCTCCGTTCACGATTGCCAACATCTTTTTTTCTTCTACATGCAGATTCATTTTCAAAAATGAATATTGCTTAAAACAATGGATCCCCTCTGCCGAAAACATTACACAGTGTAGGCCTATACATTTCGCAATAAATCACCGAGTTTTATGCAAATATCAATTTACTTCGTTAAAAAAATTACTGCCATTATTTGGAGAGAATTGTTTGAGTTTAAGTATAAATTTATTATCGAAGTGAAGTTCTCGCATTTCTAGTTTAAGATAATGTTGTGAATTAGATAAAATGCAGGTATTTCATATAGGGTTATTACGATTCGTATTTCCATTTTACTTACTCCTCCATTTACTAACACACCCCTCCCATCTTATGAACTCCCCTGGTAGTAGATTTTACGCTTTATGAATTTGATTCAATCCTAGGTTATGAACCTATTCTGAGCCACCAACCTGATGACGAAATGGACATTAGATGGAGAGAGAGAGATAAAGATATACAGACACACGTGTATAAATAAATTGAGAGAGAGAGAGGGAGGGAGGGAGGGAGAGAGAGACAGAGAGAGAGAGACAGAGAGAGAGAGAGAGAGAGAAGAAGGTTTCGAATGTAAATAGGCCAAGCAGAAGTAACTAACTGTCACACCGCACACTGATCAATTTAGAACTGGCGTACCAATTGTCATTTTGAAAGGAGACAACTGTACCAAATTCTTACCTTTTTTAATGTACACTCGCATGAAAAATGCGGTTTTGTTCTCATTCTTCTTTTTGTGTGGATGTTATTGAATTATCCCTAAGAAACATTAAAAAGCCTTATAGACCAAATGGTTTAATTTAACACATTTGAAACATGCGTATGTAGATAGACGTGCTGTCAATAGATATATAGGTATTGAAAATAAAGAAAAAAGGTCCGTCTTTAATATCTATAAATACTTTTCTGTTGCAACAAAAATGTACGAGAAATCACATTAAGAAAGACCAAGATATACTGTAAAATAACAACAAACACAAAGAACAGAGTGACAAACTATAAGAGAGTGTGAAGAAAGAGGAGAGGAGGGGGGAATATATAGAAATAAATAGAAAATAGGTGAGGGGAGAGGAATATAGAGGGAGAGAGGGGGAGGGAGAGGGGGAGACGGGAAACTGGACAGACAGACAGACGATGCGAATGGGATTTGGGGTTCTGGACATATGCTAATATTTTGATATTTCAAATAAACTATAAATTAAACTTTAGATTTTTAATTTCTTAAGGAAGGGAAGATGGAGAGTTTAGGATGGAAGCAAGATGGAGAGAGGAAAGGTAGAAGGTAGAAGGATATGGCGTAAGGGGTTATTGGAGGGGAATTGACAAGTGGTGGTAGCCATGCAGGCTGCTGCTAAACAACGCCATACCAAAATCCCGTCCTCAAGTTCTGTCAAGCAGTTCCATTTATTTTTCTTTCTTCAAGACGCGCCGCGGGCCCATCCTTTACGAGCCCTCTATCGGGTCGACAACAAGTCCAATTCATATCTTAAGACCTCGTCTTTTCCTCTTCATCCGAGTCGCTTTCCTTTAGAGACCGTCCATTCTTGACTTCCATTGGTGGCCAGTTTTGACTTCTTTCATCTCCTGCTCGCCTCATCTTAAAGCTGCATTCTCGTTTTCGAACATTCTGCGTTTCATCTACACCTCTGTATTTTGAGACTAAACTGCACCATCATTCAAATCGACAACTCACGAAGCATTTGCAAGGTGCCTAATTTATGAAGACACACTCATTAACACTAAACTATTGTACATAATGTCAGAAATTCGGTCTTGCTTAACTGCTTCTCTTTTGCTTAAAGCATAATGTAGAGGAAGTATACCGAAACAATCTGACAATAACCATTATTCTAGATGTAAGTCACTGAACATTTTATGTAACATAATTCAAAGACCGACATAAGTTTAACCCATGTCATCAACAATGTATTTGATGTTACATAATCATGGGTTAAAAAGGGCTTACAACAATATCTCATGTTCAAAGAATCTCTTACAGTTGGTGTGTAAATTGACATCAATCATGATTCGTCTTTCACTTTTGGAAGGGTTGTCTTTTTGAGATTATTTCCTTTGAAATCAAAGTTAGATAAAGTTGAACCCGATGCATTATTCAGTCATGGACCCTATCATGTGGTAAGTTCCATGATTCAATGATCGTCGGCCCATCAGAAAACATGGCGACACCATCTGATCATGCAGACTCCTTTTCACGGCTACCTCAATTAAATGTGTAAAACCTGCATTTTAAATGAAACTTTGCCGAACAAAATCAAATAAAAATGTATAAATTGAAACAGTGTGAAAAGGTTTTGGGGTGTTGGATTATTTGGTATAGCTTCTGGCCGAACTTGTAATTGGGCTACTCCGGCTGGGCATGACGTGAAGCTTACACAATAATCTCGAAAAGGGTGAATAATTGTGGAACTTGAATCGAATCAGTGCAAAGGAGAATGATTAAAAAGGAGATAGAGAGGAAGAGAAAAAGAGACAGAGGACAGAGGAAAAAATGAGAATAGAAGGGGTGACGAGAAAGAGAAGAGAGAGAGAGAGAGAGAGAGAGGGGAAAGGGGACATGAAAAATGATACAAAACAGAGGCACATATAGATAGAGAGGGTAATAGAGACAAAATGTGGATAGAGAGAGAGAAGAGAAAGGGATGTATGGGAGGGGCAGAAGGAAAGAAATAAGAAAAGAGAGAGAGAGAGAGAGGTTGAATGACCTCTATGTTTTACATGACTTACCTGAGACGTTGTAAGGTCATGACACGGTCATGTTCAGCTGGACATTCCTTCATGAAACCTATTGAGAAAGAGAAAAGGAAAACAAAGAGGAATAACCTAAATTTATATGAAAAAGGAAAAGTACAAGAAAAAGATTTGTGAGATACGTTCATATTTAGTTTTCATCTAACAATTTTGTTCAAAGCACCCTCTAATCAAAACGCCTCTCGATAGTTTTTTGAAAGTCTAAATGTGCTTCGTACACAAATATTGTGATCATCCATAAACGCCAAATCAACTATTGATAAATGGAAAACAAAATAATCTTTATCATTTATAAATATGTGATCGTGTTCAAATTATTCAACGTTGAATGAATCAAGTAGTATTATATATTTTTGCCCATGCAATACTTAAATCTAGGACATATATTACATACCCCAAAGGAAAACTATTATATATTCCTTATTTTTCACTAGAGTTATTGAGGGCTGTGTAAAATTCTGTCATCGATATCTTGACAATATTTATTCAAGCCTTTTGCTGAATACATGTTCTTGAATACTTTAATTCTACCTTTAAATATTTAAGTATTTCATTTCTTCAAAGGAAGAAAGAAGATGGGGGAAATGGGAGCAAGGCACTACGATTGCAAAAAGACGACCCCAGAAAAAAAATGGGAAGGAAGGAGAAAAGGGAGTGAAAAGCCCGAAGGATCTAACGACTTCCTGGTGTTCACGGTTGAGCTGGTCGCTCGTTTTCAGAGGATTGTTTGTGATTCAGGTCCAGGGCTTTTGCTGAAAGTTGGCTGTGGGGAAAGCAAAATATCTTCGGGCTGAGATTGAGCGAGGGCGAGTGAGAGAGATGTTAGAAGGAGAAAGAGAGAGTGAGAGAGAAGTCCGGAGCTTTTTATCATCAGCCGTGGCGAAGAGTGCCGGATCCTCCGAGTGCGCCCGCCCGGTCGTGCTTTCATCATCATCATCATCACCACCACCGCCGTCGCCTTTAACATGCACCATCACCATCATCATCCTTCTCCTGCCAAACTCTTCGTCATCTTCAAACGAGCGGTCCTTCACTTCACCCCCTCTTTTCCCCTCTCTCCGCCATTTTCCTCATCCTACTTTCATCACCTTTCACACTTAGTGCAGCGCACGTCCATTTGCTGACGAAAATAGAAGCCAAAAAAAAAACACCAAAGAAAATTTTGAGGGCATGGTTATGAAGGAGTTGAGAATCATGACATTGCTCTTTTGGGTGCGCTCTTATTGAAGCTTTGTTGCTTCCATACAACCTGTTTTCCCTTTCCCTCTTCGGCTTCATACCCAGGAGGAGTTTCTCTTCAATTTCCATCACCTACACGTCCCTTAATGGGATCCAGTCTACTCTCTTTCCTTCCCTCTTCGAACCCTTTTTGATTTTGATGAAAAGGTGCGACTCTGTTTTTCGAAAGGCGTTGACCCCGAGACAGTGCAAGATGTGAACTTTGACACAGGATCAGAATTTGAAAACAATTCGAAATTATTGCATCTCTCTACCAGCTGTATATCATATTATTTTACTGGGTTCATTAACACGATTCCGATCTCTGCATTAATCTCGCTATTTTACACTTGGCGTATGCTAAATCAATTAAAACAATCATAATTTGGAACTCTCTTTCACAGCATTTGTAGGAAGTAGATCATCGCTTAATTTTTATTACCCAATGTGAAATTGCACATTATTCAGATGTCTTTATAATGTCACCAAAATTTATTCATATGGAAATACATGTATTTTTGTATACATGTAGCTTAAGTTGTTGGTCATTCGGCCCATTAGTATTAAACATCTCCTATATTGTTTTTCTTGCTTGGAAACATAAAAGATCCCAATAACTATTTACATTTTACATGTGGGTGCGATATCGTCTTCCTGTTACTAATGTCAGTTTCCGTTTTAGAAATGCATTTAAGGATATACATTGTGTAAAATATTATCATATAATTGACATTTTAAATCTTGCATTTTTCTGCGTTTTTAAACACCCCCCCCCCACACACACACACACACACAACTTCTGCCCATCTCTCTCATATATTCTTTCTTCAATAGTTCAGATTCCCTACTCTCCCCCCCCCCCACCCCCCCCCCCCCCACCTTCTCCAGTTTACAACTTCTGCATCCCGTTATGTATGTGTGTGGCTCACTGGGTAATTCGCCCAACCGGGTTTCGTTACAGTGGCGGCGGCAACATAAACAAAACATATCTGTCTTTAACGCCAAACATCCATCATCGTTATCACATATGTGGGACCGACATATTAGCGTACTTCCCCAAGTTGGCTCTTGTAGCGTATCGAATGAATGGAAAATTATATTCCGACATATTTTCGGAGGGCGGTGGGGGAGGAATTGATAAATTTTTCGGCCGAGATTTGATCTGATGTCAGTTTCACGCGTTTAAGAAATGTGTCTTGAGGTAGCCGGAGAGGCTAGGGAATGAAAGCGAAGGGAAAGTGACTGAGGTTGGGAAGGAAAAATGGAAAATGAAACTTTCGTAGGGATTAATTGAATGCGACAAAATAGAGCGGTGGGATGAGAAGGGTTAAAATGGAATGTTTGTGGTATCAGATTTTCTTCTAAGACGCCGTCGACGAATGTCTTCTTGGCATCATCATCGCAACCTTCATGGCCGGGGATGCAGGAACATTATACCTAAAATGCAAAAATCTGGAAATTCTATTAAGTCGATGGCATACAGTAGGATGTAGTGACGATGATGGTCTCTTTTGAGAGGGTAAATGTAGTGGAGATTTGTTATTACAGAATGTGAACAACCATTTTGATATCTTATATTTCTCATGTTAATATGTGGTATAATAAAGAATGAAAATGAAAAGTGTTTTTATAATATCAGATTTTTTGGTTTCTTTTCCATGCTTGCACAAACTGAAGGTCTAGGAACGTACATATACATCCGATATTGTTTTCTGTTTGCTTATAGATTATTGTATCCAATGGCTCAGGATATTTTCAAATCATGTCATTCCATACAGGAGATACATTTTGCCTGAAAAAAAAGGTTGATTCTCGTGTTCACATTACATATACATGCTTATGAATGCTATGTCCAAGACGACTATAAAGTATGACTCGGTTAATCAAATAACCTATGCCAAAGTGGTTTAAAAAATGGAAATGCATGAAATGTTCGACAGCTCAATTCTTTAAAAGTACAGCAATACCTTTCAAGTAACCCATATAGTAATCGTATAATATTTTACGAATTGGGTCATCTAATAAGTAAAATATAAATGAACCAAATAGAAATGAAAGTAAAAGGATTGACATTATCGCATCAGAGATGAACAGTTAATCTTACGAAAAGAAAAAAAGGAGCAATCGAAGACGTTAAGGTATGAAGAAAGGGTCTCAATTAATGAAGCTCGATCGGCTCTCCCCGTAATTCGATTTGCCTTGAATTTCCTTCAATCTGATTGCCGGATTAAGGGCGTTTAGCGCGCTGCACACCTGTCGTCTGCTCCAACTAGCGCGCGCTTTTATCCAATCTCTCTATCTTCATCACCCCCACCTATACGAGTATTGGCATGAATTAACGCGAATTGGCGCGAATAATGCTCCTTGATTCATCAGAGAGAAAGGGGTGGGAGGATGAGACTCACAAGGCGTGATCAAGTCCTCCTGGATCCCAACCAATCCCATTAAAGATGATGCCTCTGACAAGAAGATGTGACGAGTCTTTCAAGTTAATACCAAGTTTTCTTTAAAAAGTAATGACAGAGCCGTTTTTCCGAGATTGGTGCTTTATTCTCCAGTAATTCTGGCGTAACTTATGAATCTTGAAACCTTTGATAAAAACTATTTTGACATAAAAGCATGGCTACACCAATTTTGTTTGGTCTTTTTCTCGAGATAGAGGTTTTATATACGTAAATTAACCAGCCCCTTCAAATACGGCTTACCATTAATATGACAGAAAAATGAGAAACATCGCTGGTATTCAAGCGTATCCAAATATGGCTTAAAACAATGATCATTCAACAAAACACAATATCATTGTCAAGATCAATAACGATTAATTTAGTTGAACTTTAATAAAAATCGCTTCGAAGCACCATGGTGAAACAAACGATTTTAATCACTATTGAATTGCATTAAATTACCAAGTTAAAAATCATCGAATCCTCCTTCTAGTAGGCCTATGTGTGTATAGGCGTGGGTGTGCGTGAGTGGGCTTGTGCGACCGTGTGTGTGTTAGTTTTCTCCCACTCTCTTTTAATACCTCTTTCTGTTCTTCTCTGTCTCACTCGCTTTTTTTCTACACCCCTCCCCATCTCTCTCTGCCATGATCTACTGCTGATGTGGAAGCATTGTGTTAATGACATTTAATCCTGTTTCAAAAGCACTACATGTCCATGAGGGTATTGAACCTGAAGACTTGATGATTCCTACCTTTCTCAATGAAATGAACCACCAAACCACACCACCTGGTCTTCCAGTTGTCTGCTTCACTCTCAATCCCAGCACCCCCTGACATAAATATACCCCCATCTTAATTAAGATGGGGTGAATGAGCTTAGACTTAATAACCACGGCTTATTGGATCCCATTGGCGATGGAACTCCTTGTCCTATCGATCCCCAGCGTTAGTCAAGAGTGGGTCGAGCAATTGAGTTACAAGACACTATCCCACCTATTGTTATCTTTTCGTTACTTCTTAATAGGATAAGATAGATAGGCATCTCACATGTATTGGGGCGCGGGATCCTCTTTACAGAATTAGGCAAGCTCAGCTCGGATCACCGACTACTCACCTGTCATCTATATCAGGGTATACCCTAGCTCCTGTACCGAGGGAACTGCCTTTCAGAACAGCACCGACTGCCTCACTGCAAGTTAGAATCTAAGGTCGCGCGAACCCCTTTTCTGTATTAATGAACGTACAGCGCAGCTCAGTTCAGTGGCGCCGCGTCTATTTTCAGTCACGTGGATGCAGTGTAGAAGCGATGCGAAGGTGTAATAATTTGACCACTCACGCGGTGATAGAATGTGGTTCCTAATATCACCCTGAACAAAGTATTGTGATAATGAAATTAATACTCTTTGCTGGAAGTAGACTTTACATACTTTGTCTACCTTTGAAGTTTATCCGGGACATTTTCTATGGCAATAATTAAGTTTCCAATGGTTTTTATTGCGTTTTCACGTGTACACTGTAATTTATCATACTCATTGTCAACACGTTAAACATTCAGTATCAGAAAGGAATACCACCGATTTTCACTTAATTCTAACTTTTAAACAAATAATTAAAATCCCAGCGGTAACCGACCTGCTAGCTACAGTAGATATAGACACACTTTACGTATGCGTGTAAAACCTGCCTTCTCATTGATGGGAATCGTTTTTACAACTTATAGACATTTCTCTCAAGTTCGATTCTCTCAGAATAAGCCTCCCTAAAAACGATTTCTGTAACGGATCACGAGACTACATCTGAGTGTGATTAATCAGCATTTAGAGGGAATATTCAAAGAAAAAGTCGGTATACACTTTCTGGTAATAATGTCGCAAGGGTCCCTTACTTTCGTAAAATGAATGAACAGGTTATTCTATAATACAGAATGGTATAGAGCGATAGAAATAACTTATGAACATCCTTAATATTACAAAATACAATACAGATCTTCAAAATGTGTGGGGGCATAACAGTTATGTCACTTACTTGTATCAAATACTTCAGAGCATTAGCCTCTGTTACATGTTAAAATGCTCAGAATCGTATCGTTTTTTCCCCCTTACATATAAATACGTGTTTGTTTTTCGTGACTTTGATTTGTCATTCAAACCATAGCACTTCAAAATTCAATTTAGTAGTTGCCATACCGTTCCTAATGTCCTTCGCTGATGTCGGTCTCTCGCTTCTTACTCGAATCTCTAAGTAATACGGATGCTACTTTGTATGCCATAAATAATAACCTCCTTAGTTATTGTCTCTCATGTCAATAAAACATGATTCTAATCGACTATGACTATTATGATTCTCATTAAATTCGAAATTCGTATGGAAGCGTCTTTCTGTCACGGCGTAATGAATTCAATCAACGTTTCCTGAATAGATTCCTTGAAATGCGGCCGGAATAAAGAAGGCGAAACGAGTCCATCAAGTCGAAAAAGGAGGGCCATCATTTGAACTCTGATAATCATGGGTAAAATAAAAAAGGCGGGATAAAACATGATTCTAATCGACTATGACTATATGATCCTCATTAAAGTCGAAATACGTTTGGAAGCGTCTTTCTGTCACGGCGTAATGAATTCAATCAAAGTTTGCTGAATACATTTCTTGAAATGCGGCCGGAATAAAAAAAAAGGCGAATAAAGAAGTCGACTTGTGGTCAGTGTACCAAAAAAAGGAGGGCCGTCATTTGAACTCTGATAATCATGGGTAAAATATAAAAAAATGCGGGATAAAGGAAAGAAGGAGAGCGAGAGATGCTACGTATCTGCTTTGATATTTCTTTTGTGAATTGCTTTTGTTACGGACTTTAAGAAACCAGAAGGACACACTTGCTGTTGATTGCGGAAGGAGCTTTTCATAAAACATGTACAAAATGCAACGATATAACCATATTCAATGTTAGTACCATCACAACGGATGGCAATAAAATTCAATAATAGCATCATGGGGATGGAGCGAAATACTAGATAATGGTATTCAATTAAATGGATGATCGCCTGTGGAAGAAAGGAAACCATCAAAATAAAAAGCCCCATCATATTGGAATAAGATGCTCTCTATATCGCATCATTCATAGCTGAATAAAAGAACTGTGTTTTCATTACGCTTTCATTGGACGGGCATGTCTGTAGTGCGACCTCCACCTCAAATCTAAGGATGATAAGAATATGATAATACAATTGGAAATTTCCCTATACTCTTTTAAGAGAATTCCAATTCCTGTAGTCTTTTCAACCCATGCTTGCATTGTTTTATTATATCTCATATCTCTAAGAGACACCACTTACGCTTACCCAAATTGAACTGTATTCTTTCATATCTATGAATAATAATACTTCGTCTAAAATATTTATCACAAAATATTTTTAAGCACTTTTTATTTTATTACTCAAAACCGGCAAACACTTTGAATATAACGTCTAAAAGGAGAGATAGTGGAAAGCGGAGAAAAGAAAGTCCAACCTAAAATTACTTTCTTATAGGCAATGCATATCAAACTAAAGAAAAGACAATAGTACTACTTTTTTATGATAACAAAATGTTTCGTAACTATTGTAGGCCTACAAATGATCAAGCTGTGAGAGATGTTCCCTGCTACTAAGTTGCCTTTTTTGTAGATGCCTGACGAAAATATTTTCCTATTTGGTTGTTTTATTAGATGATAATTATCAAAAGTTGTGCTTTCATGGTTTATCATGTTTCATGTTTTATCAGACAACTTACATGCATATAATTCTGATCCAATATAATATCAACAGATTGTGAATTTACATAACGTACGTGGAATATAGATTAAAGAAACTCTTTCAGTAACATTTGGGCTTCAAGTGATTTCTACAAGAGATTTTCATCCGCCTCGTACCGACATTTCCTTCCCATATTCAGTGTCGTTAACGCGTGTAATTACGACACATGTATAATAGGGTTCTCGTGTTACTTCTCAGACGCTGGCCGAAAAAAACCCGCGCACAAATTGCTTCGTTTATTAAAAGGTAATCACACAGAAGTGAGATCGATTTCGAGCAAGGAATCAGATATTTTTCTCTTTTTGTCAAGTGTGTTTCGATTTGATTCCCCCCTCGACAATATGTAAAGGAACCGAACCGTAATAACAGTTTTATCGCCCGCTCGACAGCGTTTTTTTTAATGGTTGGTGTTTTATTTGGATGTAAACTTGAGAAAGATGGATTGGGTTATGGTAAAACGCGCATGCAGACTAATTCCCTTTCTTGTGTGACAACCCGCAACCATTATCTATTCCATTGGAGAATGATAATGGTGTGCAATACGACCCTCATCAGACAGAGGGGTAGATGGGTGTGACTTTAGAAGGGGGAGGGGATGATGGTGCTTAACACATTAATCAATTTTACATGGTATTCTGCTTATATAAATGAAAATTGACATAAGACATGGACTATAATATGAAAGGTTATGACATGACGATTACTTTGTGAGTATACGAAAACAAATAGCTCCCATTAACATGATTGATATTTTCGTAACGCTTGGTTGGCAATTAAATAGTAAGTCTTCTATTAAAAAAACAATAAATGACTTTGTAATGTCATCACGATATTAGACGAAAACATTTCTTTCCTGAAAATGTTTGTTATTCCAGTTTGAAAGACCATTTGCAGATTAACCATGCAGATAGAAAGACAGGGGGTATGCTCATGCACCCCTCATCTACCCTTAATCCAACCACCACGAAAGGAGCAGTTACACCTCCCAATGACATGATGTTACCTGAAGCCCGTATCCCAAGCGGGGATACATGATCCTAGCCCGAGGGAAGAAGGGTAAGGGGGGCAAGATGAGAGAAGAGAGGAAGAGATGAAGGCGGATGCCTGACACCATCTGGGTTTTGGTTCCGCATCCGATACCACCACCACCACCAGCTAACTACCAGTCATACCCCTTTCTCCTCCACCTCCTCCTCCTCCTCCTATCCCATCCTCACTCCTCCTCACCGTGCATCATTCATCGGGAAGAGGTGTGAAGCCGGTATACGCGCGGGGCGTTAAATATAATATCTGGCGCAAAACAAAATTCCCGACATATCCGAAAAGTATTGTGAACCCACTCTCCCCACCGCATATCTGTCAGGAGCTCTTTCGTAGCCGCCTCCCTTCTTCTCCCTTTCTCCTTTACTCTGCTCTGTGTTTCATGGCGTGCAGGTAGGTATATAGGGTACAGGGGCAGGGGTATGAGATGGGGGAGGGGTGGGTCATGAAATTTGACATTCGATCTCTAAGACCCTGTTATTTGCACGTCTTAAATATGAAAGATGATGAAGCAGCGAGCTATTGGGGCTTTAAACATTTGCAGTAATAGATTTAGCCATTGTTTTTTTGTTTGTTTGCTTGGGTTTTTATCATTTTTCCTCATCTTATTTCTGTCTAAAGTAAAATAAATGTTTTTCTCAACGCACAGAAAGTATGTGCTTACATTTATATTTGCTTTTATTTTTCAATTTCTTCAAAATCTCATACTCCTCAATTCACTCTTAACCAATGCACATGCCCCACCCCCCTCTCTCTCTCTCTCTCTCTCTTTCTCTCTCTCTCTCTCTCCCTCTTTTTCCATATGTGTCTTTCAGTTTTTCCAGCTTCACCCTTTACTTTGTGTATAACTGCACTTTTTGGAGTTGTTTACGTGTGTTAGGAAGCGACGACAATGAACCTCAACGGCGTGACAAAGATGAAAGTGTTTAAAGGCCTTGTCGACGGAAAGATGACAAAGAAAGATGATAAAGACGGAAATTGATCAAACGTGTATGAAGAGCATCATTATATGGTAACATACATATTGTTTATTTAAAACCCATTAGGGCCTAAAGGTACAGTTGAGTTTTGGTCACGTGACTGGACTGTGAAAGAAACTTTCTAGAACTTATTGGGAAAGGTGAAATATAGTTCATAAGCATTATGCAATTAGACTTGCTGATATTATTGCATGCAGTAAAATAAGAAAGAAAACAATGTTTGCATGTATATGTCTGTGAGTATAATTATGAGACCCAAAAGGTTTTGAGATAACAATTTTGAACAGATTCTTAAACTGCTATGTTTTCTCACTCTTTCTTCTTTTTTTTTTTTTTTTTTTGGGGGGGGGGGAATATTAATATCTTTAATATTTTGTTTTCATGTTGTACTGCTATATACGACATAAATGTTTGTTCTCAAAGGGATAATGAGAACGAGAAAGAGAATAAAGTTTATTTGAACCTTTGTCAGTACTCAAACTTTTCTCAATTGCCTTAATTAGTGACAAAAAAGTGATACCAAATTAGATAATGAAGTTGAATCATATTTTTGGATATAGAAGAAACTGTCAAATCCTGTTTTTATTACAACGTAATGAGTACAAATTAAAAGGAAATTCACATTCAAAAGAATACAAATGTAGTTTAAATCCTAGCTCGGGTTATAATCCAGTTTAGTTTCCACCTTTAATTTGTCATTACTTAACTTATGAAAAAGGCACGAAATTCTAAATAAGGAGACATATTTACCCCATAATTCAGTTTTGTTCCCTTTATTATCTTCAATCAAGGTACACAACTTGTTCTCTGTTTATTTTATTTTATTTATATCACCGATTGTCCACATTTAACATTATAAAGAAAAAAAAGTCCTAATTTATTATGAGATCGTAACACCAATATCAATATGGCTTTATTTCTAGTTTGTCATATTTCAAACATTCGCTCGTGCATTACTTTTTATCACGATGCTCGCCATGAGTTCATTCATATTTTTTAGCCTCTTGAGAATGGACAACAAAAATAGTACAATTTCGGAAGCTGGATGCCGGTTTTTTTTTTTGGCAACGTTTTATACATTCTAGTAGCCGGCCGACTGCCCGCAGCTATCACGAATACATTAAGAATTTTATTAAAATGCGGTCATGTGGAAAGACGAAGACATTATTCGATCGGACATTATGAAGACTTCAGCGGCAAAAGGGAGACCAAGAAAAATTCGCATGGTTTGGAGAAATATGATATTAATAATTTATGAAGAGGGTACTGACTGTGATATAATATAGCATGTAAATACTGATTCTCTCACTATATCCATTTTGATAATTGTCGATATTTGCTAATATTTGCAATAATACGATATTGCATCTTTTGAACTAATCTAGGCCTATTTGAAATGTATTGAAATATTCATCATTCAATTTACAAATATGCTTCATGCAACAACATAAATGCCCATTGTTTAATACGGATATTCAATTTGCCTTTATTTTTTTTGGACAAATCAATAGAATATTCAATCACTGACTTGGGCTTTTTGATATTTTTTGTGTTGAGGGACTTGAGCCCTTTCTACACATTCATTCCTCATTTTGTAGGCAAACATATCTATCAGTTTTGTAACCAGGGATGACTCACTCATGCTTCCATTTTTTCCCTTTCTGCTAGAAAATGATTACTTTTGGATGTGTGTTGTTATATTGTAAGGCATGATATTTGAGAGAAGTATACCACGCACAAAAAAGGAATCCGAATTCTCTTTTGTTACTCAAATAATGTGCGTCATATATATAACGTCACCAATATCGCCCTTCTACTTGTATATTATTGCATATTCTTGAATTAAAACAAAGGATTTAACAGTCATGAACAGTTCAATTCAAAGTTTATTCAACACTCTTCATGAAACATTTAAAACATTTGAAAATAATGACAATTATCGTGAAATTAATTCAAACACAATTGCATCGACTGTAGGAAAAGCAATCAACTTTGGACGTTTCGATGTGAATGGATATAAAAATTGGTTATAATTTTGCAATATGCAAAATTATAACCAATTTTTATATCCATTCACATCGAAATTATTGTGATTTTTGTGCAGCATTGCTGAACATGTGAAGTTACGGGCTATTGAAGCTGGTCCGTTTCATAATTTCAGTTCTGTTTTGCTCGATTTTCTGGTTCCCCTGAGGACCGAGAGTGCCAAACGATTACGGGAAAACTCCGGGAGACATCTCAGTCGTCAACCCCTACAAGATTGCCCCATCTTCAACCCAAAACGGTGGAAGGGCGGATGAGCCCAATATCCCCGAAAAGCTACGGGCATTTTTGAGAAAGTTTAGATCTAAACAAGATCAGGCGAAAGGGGGACGGATCGGAAGGTGTTATGAAGTGTAGAAATAATAAAAAGCATAACACGGCTGCGAGATCATCAAAAGAGAATTCATATTCAGTGCCAGGTTTGATGTGTGTGGTCTAGCGACACTCGCTCGGCCCGGCGCGGGAGGCTTTAGAGTCTAAACTCGGGCATCAATCAACGACACCGGTATTATGGGGTGGGGATGCTTAAATAGAACGAATGAGAAGCACACAAATGTACAAACATCTTCACAATTATGGGATTAAGAATGTCGCTGCTCAACCAAGCAATCTTCTCCTCGCACCTATACTTCCCCCACATATTTTTTTTCCTGGAGATATTCTCCCTTCATCTACCCATTCATCTCTCCATTTTCCTTTCTCTTTTTTGTTTCTCTCTCTCTCACTTTCTCTTCTATCTTAGCTGGGCTTTCTTCAGGACTCGATCCTCGGTGTTTGACATATTTAGAGCCCTGAAATTAGGCCAACAGAACCCTTCGCGTCAACACGCCGAGACGCGCCGATCTGCGCGCTCTACTCTCGCCTAGTTCTGATATAGCTTCATAGACTCTTTACCAGCCGTTCTTTATCATACACTTCACCATTTATGTCTACCAAATAACAACAGGGTCGAGCAGGATTCGCACACGATTAAAACAAAAAAGAGAGTACTTTAAGCCTTTAACACAATGTAATTCATGAGTGTCGAAGGATTTATGCATCAAACGCCTTCTTGGATTATACGACGTTGCAACTAAAAATACAGATTTATAAGGGTAAGAAAGAAAGAAAAAAATCAAAAAGTTAAAAAGGCAAAACATGTATGATCTAAAAACTAATTCAGCTTCAGGAAATTACTAATATCGGCTAACATTGAATGTTAGATAAAAGCTGTTCTATAACAGCTTAAATTTTATTTCTGTTATAATAATAATCAAACTTCGTAGTCACAGAGTGAACATTTACAAAGTCCAACCCACATGAGTACCGTTATTCAATTTACGTCATTGCAGTGTTACTTTCTTTTTCTCCTCACAACCAGGCTCGAGGATGTTGTGATAAAAAAATTATTGGAAACAACGTATCATTATAATCATTTTTCTCATTATCAAAATAATACATTTTATATTCCATGAAAGGTGCAGTGAATCATAAATAACATTAATAAATTTTCCCCATATCGTCTAGTTTGAATGATATCCGTTTAAGGAAATGCATTTACCACATTGACCTAGATAAAATTATGTTAATGCATTCATTGTACACACTTCATGTAACCACAAATGAGTCACATTTTATTACTTTTCAATATGTCCTCAAATCAATTGTACTTATGTTCTAATTATTAAATAATTTCATACACTTTATAATACTTTATGTTTCCTTTCGTCTAGAAGTAATGAGAAGTGGACAAATATATACGCCGGGACAGTTTCTAAAATATGATGTTCTTTCTGCATGTGCTCTTTTGTTTTTGTATTCCTTGTCAAGATTTTACAGAGCAAATTGGAAGTGAAAGGTCCTATTTTCTAAACTATGTTAGTTTGTATTTCTTTTCTGTTATCATTTATTGTAGTTGTTGCAATTACAATTATATAACTTCTAATATTATTGCTATAACTGATCATATTTTTCTGGTCTTAGATTATTTTCTAACGTATTTGCATTTAATTCCAATATCACCGTCGTATTGATCAACTAAGCTTAGATGTTGAAGGTTTAAAAAAATGGATTAGAGTTTGAAAATATACACCCAACAGAATCTACAGGAGACTTCAGCAAACGACTAACTTTAAGTCTATACCTGTCAGTGGTATTGTGTATCTAGGCCAAAGGGTCTTGTACTAACGAGTGGGGGTTGGAGGGGAGTAGGCAACTATTCAGCTCACAACTATATAGGAGAACACGCTAATTGGCACCTAAACCAAAGGAGCTACTGGGACGCTGGAGTCGACTAGATTAATTGTTATCCTATTTTGGCGAAAGGCTGTTCCAGTTTCGCTCTTTTTCCCCCTTCTTGTCAGCCCCTCCTCCTCCTCTTCAAGATGTATTTCAGACTATTAACTCTTCTGTCTTAGTTTTCTATAACCTCTTTTTTTTTGGGGGGGGGGGGGGGTCTTGTTGTAAATATATTTTATTTTGAGAAATAGTAAAATTGGTTCCTGGCACGAAATTATAAATCTTATAAAAAGTCATCACACAATTTGATATCAGAGCTTCTTTTTATTATGACTTTCGTTAATATTTTCACGAAGAAAGAGGTCAGTTAGAAAATGAAACGATAAAACTTATACTCATATGATCAAAAGAAAAGAAACAAATTTGATCGAATATTTCCATTGATGCCTTTGTGAAGAATTTACGTTAATAATTTTCTTTGTTAATTTTTTTTTTTAATGGGGGGGGGGGGGGGGGTCATTATGATATTTTGGATCACGCTTTTAATGGTATTTTCACATCGTTTAACGAATTTTTCGTTCTAACCTCTATGAATCCCCAAATATATTTTAGATTAATAGGGAGTTACCACAGAGGCCTATAAAACAAAAATACAGTTTGAAAATAAAATCCTAACCATTATGGGCCCATACCTGTTTATGTAATGATGAAATTCATGAAAAAGTCTCGGCATTGACAAATCATGAAAAGTACAACAAATTACAGAAATTGACATGGATATTCGAAAAACAAAATTATCGTGGCCAACCAGCAAGTCGTGTCATAAACGTGAATTCCGCCCTCGTCCGGCGTAATGAAGACAGTATCCCCCTTCCTTAGGAGTATGTTGATGCGGTAGCGATCAACTCGTGACCTCCGACTGCCTCATTCTTCAAATATAGTATTCTCATGATCATATTGATGCATCTAAATGTTATGAACTATGCGTTAAATTACTGAAATTTGACTATCGGTTTTCATTAATTATGATATTTGGAACTGTCAATATACCGTAATAAAAACAAAACAAGAAGAATATATTTATAAATGATGCAAAATATTTTCCTAAGATGATAATGATTTCAAGATTTACCACCTGTGTTAATAATTGCCTTAGACTGGGTTTTGGGCATTTTGGGGGTGAAACACAGCACAAAAAGGCTTTTAAAAGGACGAAAACTTGCTGAAAAGCACAAAGGTAGGCAAATGTTTTTTTAGGCGAAATCGATATATAGATAAGTTTGAATTTATTCATTTGAATGTCAGCATAGTCTCGAAATAATGTGAGCTGTTTTTTCCTTCAAAATCTATCGACCTGTTTCTGCAAAGATACGGAGATTATTCTTGATAGTAAATCATTTGTCTAATATAATCATAACAAACATTCGAATATGAAAAAAAACCGCATTCATAAAGTTGATTAAAAAAGACACTTTTTTAACCAGCCGTAAAGACAATGACATTTCATCTCGATAACAATAAGGGAGGATTTCATAGCAAGACTTCCACTTGCAAACCAAGTGTTGTTTACCATGTTTACCTCCTTGGAAAACCAAAAAAGAAATTGAACGGTGTCAGTGGGTCACCTTTATGAATCCACCTCCTCCCCTCTTACTTTTACATCCGAAAGAGAGGGTATTCAACCCTCCTTTGGTAGTGGAGAGAGGAGGAAATTGAGGGGAGGAGAGGAGATCGATGGGAGGATTGGGAGAATAGTTTGAGACAGGGGATGAAGAGAGAGAAAGAGAGAGGGGGTGTGAGGGGAGATATAGAAAAACAGAAGTTATGAAAGTGACTTTAAGTGAGTGTGTGCGTGTGAGTGAGTGAGAGAGAGAGAGAGAGAGAGAGAGAGAAAGAGAGGAAGAGAGGGGAAGAATGAAAGGGAAAGAGGTGGAGGGAGGGGTGGAGGGGAAGGGAGAGCAGGGGAGCAAATTATGCTGATTCACGACTGCTTGTACTTATTACGTATGATTGTGACACAGCGAAAACTAAAAAACGAAATATAATTTGCATATAATATTGTGTGAGTTGACGACATCGTTCAGTATTCGTAATAAATACTATCAATATAATGCAATTCTACATGTTAGTAAATGCCGAAATGTTTTGATATAACACTGAGCTAGATTACATTTCATTTGGTTCTTCCGGTTCAAACCTATGTATTCACCTTCGCGGACTCTGGTTTTTATTAGTAGCGTATGCATGGATGGATACTGATATATATTTGGGGGCGAGTTTTTTAGTGGCGGGTTAACGGGGGGCGATAATGGTTGAGATCAGACGAAAAGCTGAGGGGAGAACTCTCCATTTGTTTACCTTTCGGCGCCGGGTTGGCGGTATCACCTGCATACAGCACTGCCCTTTCACATAGCTTCATTCAAGGCGCTGTAAATTGTGTGTTGTATTCACGACAAATATGTTTTCACGGCGAGGGACGCGAAAGATTTATCGAATTCTGTGCTACAATAAAAAGAAAACGCTGAAAGAATCTTGAATCTTAACGGCTCTTTAGCCACCCTTTTCCGTAAAGAAATTTTGTCTTGAGACAACATAGCATGTTGACTGAGAAAAAGTCTAATAAAGACAAAATTGTCGACGTTTCATAACATTTTCATAGTATTGAGCTAATAAAGCAAATACCAAAATAATTCCAACATCGAAAGCAATGTCACTGCCAAAACCAATTAAATAAAATTGACAATGATTCAACATTAATCAAAACTAGGGGTTGCGACTTTCTAAAAAAAATTAATGAAATAAATGGAGACATTTTTTGAATGGATATAAGGCCAAATAAAAAAATAAAAAACATGTTTAGCGTCCTATTTTTTCGAAAAATAGGAAGGAGGAGGCCTTTTTTTTCTTTTAAAATGGCCGCTCAAAATGGCCGCTCGGTACATTTTCCCTAGTCCAGATTCAGTCCGTTCGTTCTTTTTATCCCCCACACACATCGCGGTCTCTCCACTGATCGCGCAATCCCCAAATTTCCGTCCACACGAACGTATGACCCAGATTTAGAGGAATGGCTAGGTCTACTTTCAACGTTGAGGGTGTGTTATTTTATCAGCTGATTGGGTGCGCTAAACGAAAACGGTACAGAGGCTGGACTACATTTTCCCTGACATTCGGGCTATTTTTCAAGATGGCCGCCGACGTTTTTTTTTTTTTTAAAATCAGAAATAGATCCATTTTAGCAGTGTTTTTCTCCTTTGAAAAAAAAATAAATAAAAAAATAGCAGGCGGCCCCCAAAAAGGAAGCGGGCGGGGACGCTAAACATGTATATTTTTTTACATGGCCTAAGCTATTTTCCGACTGCAAAACAGTTTGAATAATACCGAGTGTGCCTGATCGTAGACTAGTTTCGTTCTTTTTCTTCGATCTCGGCAGAAAGTGAATTTGGGGCGCGAACAAAATGGGTTGTCAGGAAGGATCAAACTTGCTGTCATCGACTTGTCCATTTATGCTTCATTTTTATGTCATGTCATCTCCTAGCTTCTATCTCCTACTCTTGTCTTCAAATTGCTCGTCTCCCTCCCCCCTCCCCGCTTTCTCAATTTCTCTTTCTTTCACGTTTATCCTTATTTCTCTGTGTTTGTCTCCCTGCTTTTGCATCTCTCTCTCTCTTCCTTCTCACAGTCATTTTTCTTAATTTCTTCTGTTTGTCAGGGATTCAATTACTCAAATTGTTGTAAGCGATGACTTCCCCATCGCGCTCCCTCTGTTCTTTTATTCTCAACCTTTCCATCTCACCCCCCTTTTAAAATTCATCTTCATCCTCCCCTCCCATTCTTGCTCTATTCCCTCTCCTTCCCCTTCTATCTTTTTTCTCTCCCTCTTTCTTCATTTTATTTCCCTGGTCAATATTTATTCACCCCCCTTTTCACCATCCCCTTCTCTCGTTTTTTATCCACCTGTTCTTTTCCCCCTTCTTCCATCCCCCTCCCCTCACCCCTCCCCTCCTTCACCCTCCCCAATCCCTCTCCTCTCGGCTGTCTGTCTTTCTGTCTGTGTGGTCGCACAATTTCGTCTCATAATTGTCCAGGTGTGCTTCATCGGCATACCAGTTTTCCCCTTGATCCCGCCGCTTTACCCCCATACTCCCCACCGCCCTACCTACCATGAGCCCTGAGCCTTCGGGGGACGTCTTCATGATGCCCCGGCGATGAAGCGATCCTTTGTGCGCCCCCGTTCTACTGCTTGAATATTTTTTTTTAGGAGAAAATGTAACGGCGCTTCAAACTTTACATTTTTCGTAAAACTAATTATGCATGATGGTACTATTGAATCATGATGTTATTCGTGGGTAAAGGTATAATTTATTCAGCTCACCATTTATTTTAACAGAAAATTTCCTTTAAATAATGAAGAAAATTCATCTCATCATGCTTTCCAATTATTACGTCGATTAAAAATGGGTATATTATCATACACCAATATATATGACAATAATGCTCACATTTTATTATTTCAAGATCACACTATTGCAAAAAAAAGCTTAAAAAACTGTGGCAGCTTCAACAAAACATACGAAATTGTTATTATTGAATTTGTACGTGTAATGCACTAATATCGTATCCCCCCCCCCCCCCCGACTGTGACTACCAACCTTGAACATTCTTTACTAAAACTTCCTCTTCTATTTTCTCATTCTTCTTCTGAATCCCATTTCTTACCTTCTCTTCCTATTTCTCTTTCTTCTTACATCCATCATCCATATCATTTCTTTGTTTTTGTCTGTATACTTTGCTATATACTTGATACTTGTTTTTTTTTCATTTTTAAAATTAATTATCATACTTCTACCTGATTATGGATGACACTGTATCAACATGATTTTGAGGAACTGAAACTTTACAAGCTATGCTTTTTAGTAAGTTCCCTTTTTCACATGTAATTTCGACATTATCTATAGTGTAAATGCAAAACAAACTTACGCTGTGTAGATACATGTCTTTATTGTTCATGAATATCAATTTTGTTAAAAGGCCTATATATGCTATGTTTGGTTAATGTATTGTTTTTCATGTGAAACTAAACTGAAATAATATCATATTGTTGGTTTTATATTTCTGTTTATACTCCGGTAACTATAGTGTACGCGTAGGTTATTGGTTATATTTCTCCAGGGATTTACTTCCCCATTTCGTGACGTCAGAAACCTATTGAATTTTATTGCATAAATAATGAATATAAATTATAGTACTTTAGGAGTATTAATTTCGTGTAACTTACTGATGAGTTTGTTTGTAGTGGAAGGTGCAGGATAAGGGACCTCATAAACATGAATATTACGATGACGAGAGAGTAAGATATAGATAGAGAGGGTGAAATAGATAGATAGATAGATAGAGAGAGAAAGAGAGAGAGAGAGAAATAAATAAAGAGAGACAGACGGCAGGTAGAAAGAGAAGGAGAAAATAATAGATAGATAGAAAGAATAATAATAAGGAAAAAGAAAGAACTATATTAGACTAATGTATATCAGAAACTATCGTGACATGTCCGTGGTCATAGTATACAAATACATAACATACAAATAAAGAGATGGATAGACAGATAGATAAATAGATAGATAGATAGATAGATAGATAGATAAACAGTGATAACAAGTGAGAGAAAGTGAGAAAAAGCAGGAGAAAGGGTAAAAGAGAGAATCAAACCAACCTTGTATACGAATTAGGTATATGGAGGGGACCTGGAAGTATGAATGTCAGTGCAATAAACACAAATCATCTTTATGTACGAAATACCATTGAAACAAACAGTAAAAAATATTGGAGATGGTAGAATAAAACAGTAGACCTTGATTTAGAACAGAGTGTGTGGCCGCCTGATACACAGTGCTCAAGAAAAAAAAGTCTTATAACTAAAAACAATTTGACCTATAATACTTTATTATACTTGGACAAACTTTCCATTTCACTGGATTTTTCTTACATTTTATTTGGATAACCTCTTTATTATTGTTAAGACTAACAAAATAGAAAATGGAAAAACGTGCATAACAATCATCAGAGTATAGAATGATTTTTGACATTCCAGCCCTTTAATTTTAATATCGAATTAGATCATGTTTTGACAAAGTTTTTTTTTCCTTGTCTAAATCAACTAAAATAAAGGAGTTTGGATTAACACAAGCAGATAATAAGAAGCAGAACAAATATTTCAATCACTTAACATTTGGAAAAGCAGTTATTACTACTACTAATAATACACCAATACACTAAAAATATTCATAACATTTATTTTCATATCAGGATACTGTATTTTACCTTTAATGTTTTAAATCACATAAATCAAACTATTTCTATCCTCAAAGTACTCCGCAAAACCCCAACTCCTCATGTTCAAAACAGAGGTGCATGGACGACCTAGGATATAGACATGAAATAAAGCTATTGCTTTGGTAAATGTCAAACATGCGGCGAGACCCCAATATTTTATGGAGAGAAAATGTCACTTTTGGCTTCTTACTGGCCTGGTAGAAGTGGCATAGCGGCCGACAGTAAAAGGCTTCAAGCGGTGGGTGGGATGAGGTATATGGAAATGTGTGGCCGGTTTATTGCTTGTGAATGGCCCTTTTCAAATCGATGGAGGTCTGTTTTTGCCCATTCAGCCCCCCCCCCCCCCCCCCCGTCCGACGAGAGGGATGAAGGGGGGGGGGGGGGGGTAAATTTGGGTCATGGACTAGAGATATAAACATAGTATAGTGGAGGTGCATGAATCAATATAATAGGCTTATACTATTCTGAAATATTGCATTCTTTCGAGAAGTGGTGGGGAGGGGGTGGGGGTCGGGGGAGGGGTGTACGAGTATACAACTCACTATACACAGGTCACTACAATTTGCTATTTCTCATTTCATGCAGAAGGAACATACTCAATGTTTTCTATCTGTCTTGTAGTTGTACTCTCCTACCATTTAAACCCCAGAAGTTGTTCTTGATCATGATTATGATGATTGTCATCTCTCTTGCACCATCTCCGCCATTTCTTGATGTCTCTCCATTTCCTTCTCTCTTGTATCTCTCACTCTTATTGTATCGCTTTTCCTCCCACTGAACCCTTTCCTTATTACATACTCCCCCTCTATTCTGTCTCTGAAATGAAACTCATAAACTTGATCTAAATTATATTTACCGCTTATAAACAATACACCCACAAAGACCAATCAATTAGCTCAAGACATACCTTTATACCAACGAGCCCAACAGTATTCACAGCCAGACTAGACCAAATCCCTACCTAGCATAGCGAAATGAAGAGCCCTATCAAAATTTAATAGTTCGACCGTAAACCACATCGATAAAAAATTATTAAAGGAGGGTTACTTCAATTTATGATTTGTGTCAATTCATATCCATTTCGAAAGAATGGAGTTATATTTATTGGCGAGAGGGTCTATCTGCTTGAAGGTCAGGGGAGAAGTGCTTGATAGAAGAAAAAAATATTCGGTTCTTTACTTTCACTTTAGCCTGCGAGGTACAAAACCCGTCAAATTTGCTGAATCATAAAGTCTTGAAACAGTGGAGATGAAATAAGTATGACAATAATGATGGATATAGGCACATTCATTTGACAATAACACAAAACTTATATCATCTTTGGAAAGAGTGCTATATAGATACACTGCGTTCCCATACTTGTTGTTGTTGTTGTTGTTTTAGTCTTCAGGGCGTGTGTCATTCAATTATGAATATTTAGCCCTTGTCCAATGTCTATATCGGCCTACTTCCAAGGGAAATGCATTTTATTTTTCAGCACTCAGAAAAAGCAGAAACGTCTACAGTAGTACAGGGTCGTCAACAAAAGATGAGTGCACGATGATCAAGTCAATAGCATTTTGAAATCGTGAGATGGATACGAAAATCAACAAAATCTGTGGATATGCACATGCAAAATTAATGAAAACATTATTGGAGATAAACGATCAACTGAAATAAATCTCATTTAATGTCTCATAGATAACAGGAAAGCAAGATAACTTCCAGTTTAAAAAACAACAAGAACATCACAAAATTGAGCTAAACTGCCTAATGTGTTTCTCAAAGCATTCATTTGTAGGGATTTGTTTGTATTATTTCAAAGCTTTCACTCTGTATCTACACATTTATTTTTGGATGTAAGTGAAATGGGCTATTCCTTTCGTTTAAAATATATATCATTACAAAAGTATATCTTGCACTGTGTGTCCTTTCAAAGATTTGATAGACTTACAACTCAAAATGAATACGTTTGAAAACTTTGAAGAGAAATTGTTTGCCTAAAGTAAACAAAAACCGACACATTTTCGCTTTGTTTAACTCGATTATGTATGTTATAGTTGTGTACAACATCTTATAATTTTGTTCATTTGATTGAGTAAAAACTCAGAAGACCAGCCGATTCTTGAAGTTCGGTGGGGCCTGAATCATGTGGTAGATGTTCATCTTGACAGTTTCAAGCATTATGATAAAAGTATCCTTGGGATGGAGAGGGTGTGAGGTCGGCTTGTCATCTCGTATCATCCATATTAGCTGATCGACCGGCCGGCCCCCCTCTTTATCAATCCAAACATTTCTTTTCGTTGACGTAATAGAATAAACTCAGATCATCGTATCTTGCGCCAAATGGGCATATGGTTTGTATGGACAGGCCGAGTGATAGGCCTGGAATGACGTCTGGTAATGGTGGCAGTCAATGAGGCGAGGAGGGGCGGAATGGCAGGGGGGTGGTCAGATAGAAATCACGAAAATTAGTCTTCGCAGCCATGAAGATTTTACAGAAAGATACAGCCCTGGACTGATTTTTCGAAATCAGTATTCATAAATGAATATGAAACATATTTTTCAACTTATCAACAATAACAAATTCGTCAAACGAGAGGTCTCGTGCCACTTTTTTGCGTCGGATTTATCTTTACTCAGAGCTATACTGTACATGTATAGTCGTGCAATCGGAGTATTTATTTAAAGTCAAACAAAATAATGAATTATCTGATGAAATTACATACACTTCATCATTGTAAAACGGGAATCACCTCGTATTGTGAAAGACCAGAAAAATAAGCACGACAAACCATTCTTGAACAAGGAACAACAAATTACAAATGTAGACCAGTCTGGTTACAAAACTAGCACTCCAAAGGATTTAACAAATGTAAAGGACATATACTTGGGCCCACCCATATGTTTATAAACAGATTGTTACGCTTGTCAGATCATCGATTTATCACGATCGTCCAATCAAGATGTCCTGACCGCTGATCACGTGACCAACCCATAATCCTCTGCACACATACTTACATGAACTGTCGTCATCCTGCCAATCACTCTTAATCTCGTAACTACATCAATTAATGAGGGCACAGCAAATATAGTGTCAAATCTAGAAAGCAAATTTGATTAAAGCGTCACTGTAAACTGTAAAGTCATACAATTCTTCATTATTTTGTCATCATTTTCTGACAATCAGATCTGTGAACTATATTCGTTTTTAATGATGTAGGCCTACAGTATACGACTGTCTCTTTTTAAGAATCTTAGCTGATGAATAAAATTACATGAATGTGGGAATCCTCTAGTCTGCAAAAGATAAATTAATCGTGGCTACAGTAGCGGAAAAGGTTTCCAATGTAATTAGTATTTACAATGTCAAGATATTACAACAACAAAAAAGAGGATGTCCCTCAAAAATATGAAATAGATAATCTTTACGTGAATTTCTCTGTCAATTTTACGGCAAGAATCTGAAATTGAGCTTAGAATGTCGATTTATTCGTTTAATATACTTTTTGAAAGGGTATGAATTACCTATCAGAGCAAGGGGTTATGTAAAGGCTGACAACAACTCCTTAATCCAGCGACAGTTTCCCTAAAGCTCACAGCCATACGTCTGGTTTCATATAGCACCAGAATAAAGGGCCTTTATAAGCAATAATTATAAGTTTGTGGAAGGAAAAGTGAGTGTGAAGGTATGTTTGCGTGAGGGGTGGGGGGGGGGGGTAGGAGCCGACAGATGCACCACCCCACCCTGGAGTCGTAGCACATAGATGGTTACTCGTTCGTCAATGTTTACCATGGACAAGCCTGAGAGGGAGAGCGGAAGGTGATAATACAGACTGAAAGATGGGCAAAGGAAAAGATGACGAGGAAAAGAAAACAAAGCTGCGGAACGAAGAGTCTGAAGCACAGACAAGGAATAACAACAACACTATCATCGTGCAGGCTAGATGCTGCATCGGTCATCATGGTTCTTCTTTAGTACTATACAGTAGCCTGTCTCCAAACAAATTTAATTTATCTTCTCCTGTAAACTGTGTTGTACCATGGACCTATACTAATCCATGACCGAAGTGAAGTCAATCCAATCATCTCACATCTTCCCCCTCTCAAATTCATTCAATTATTCGTGTATTCTTTTTTACTCTGTTTGTTGTATTTATTTATTAATTTATTCATTCATTTATTTTTGAGGGGGGGGGGGATTTATCAACAACAACAAAAAGAAAGAAAATAGATACAATTTCCAGCTATACCCAATAAAAAAATATTTAAAAAATAGAAAGGTTCAACATAGAATCCTAAACTTATCGTTATTGAGTAACACTGGCTCATGGGTGAAACGTCAAAGTTTAACAACTGAAAGCACATTGATAGAACATCAGTATGCTGAAATTTACCATCACTCGTTCAACACTGCGTCCTATCATATAAAGTGCTTCTATATCAGAGTAGTTTGGAGGTGTTTATCGTACACTAGTGTATCACTCTTAGGAAAGTCAATGGCAAACTAGAGTCAAATGGAACTTCTCTTGGCGCGATATGTTCAATACTTTTCATATCATTTTTCCATGAATGCCAGGCTACCCACTAGAATTTCAGTTTTAAATGATAAGCAAAAATTTATTCGCATTTTCAAAGGCCATCATTGAGGTATGCCCGCATTTCAGTTACGATTAAAGCGTGAACTTAACTAAATATTGATCGGTCATATCTTGTTTAATCAAGAAATCTATTTCCAATGCAGAATGTTTGTAGTATCGCGCTTGTCTAGGTTTTCTATCATCATTTCTTGATGACGTTCATTCCTGTTCGTTCAAAATTCGTTTTTGGTCATTCCTTTGCGAATAGCGCATATCTTTTTTCTTCAGCTTTCGGAGTTCGACGTACATAATATTTGTCTCGTGTGTTTAAAGAAAGCGAGTAATTTTGGAAATGTGAAAGGTTTTTTATGATTTTGAATATAAAATTGAAGGAATTAACGAACTACCGAATATAAATAAAGGCTTTTACCGTATGCGCTTAAATGTACAAACTTCATTGACACCTTTTGTTATGATTGTTTAACCTCTGGAAGACGATGGCATTACAAAGGATGTCTTGCTCTCGGTTATATTGGTTGTGTTTTTTTAAACCATAAATGAATCCACGAAATATTGTTTTCATTATTCCGTTCATCCAATTTACTTTATGTCACAAGAAAATGTCTGAAGTTGGGAAAGGGATGGAGACGGGGGGGGGGGGGGGGTGATGTACAGTGATGTTACCAGTGCTCAGTATTTTATAATGAACTATCAATGGACTCTCTTCTTGATATCAGTCAAAACAAGCGATTAGTGGAGGTGAGAAGGTCAATGACCTTCGGTCAAAAATCCTCAACATATAATATCTCATTACTTTTTCTACTTGCATTGAGGAGACCCCCCCCCCCCCCGCGCCTTGCTTGTGGCATCAAGCAGTGCCTTCCTTTGTTTAAAATGACCGTCCGTGTTCACACCACCCATCGTCTTAACCACGGGGTCAATGACCTATGTATTCACACCTGAGCCGCTAGCCAGGGTTAGCTAGCCACCCACCTCTAGCCGAAGATACGGGGCGTGACAGGGAGCCCGCTACGAGATCAAAGTAAATCCCCCTCTCACCAACCCCTACAAAGGTGTGATCGTGTCAAGGAAAACAGGCACTGATCCTCCCCAATAATACACCGCCATCTGGCAGCGTTTCAAACAGCATCGCAAGAAAGACAGGAAAAACAAAAGCGCACGACGACAATCAGTTTGGCATTGTAAACAACAGGTATTGTAGAAGGTATCAAAACCACTCGGTACAGATATGTGGCTAAATCTTATCATCCCCTCCCCTCATTCCTTGAAAATGAATTGATTTTCATCTTCCCCTGAGCGCGCACGCTTGGTCCCAGTAGCAATCATACAAGGAGTGCCTTTGGCGAGTTTCAGGGATTTAGGGATAATCAGTTTAGATGATTACCATTTCCATCGAACGAGATAGCTCAACATTCAATCTGAGTGATATTGGTTTTTCCTTTGTTTCTTTTATTACCCTACTTGGATTATTACACTGATGAAAAAGAGGGCCTCGATCAACCGCCCACTCCCCTGCCAATGCACATGACACAGGCCCATATAGTAAGAATACATGCATGTGTTTTTTCTGACACTTTCGTGTAAGTTGCCGTTTTTTAATATTATTCATGTATTCCATCTATATCATTCATCTATTATTCCTTATTTAGTTGATACATTGAATCATTTACTTATCTAATTATTCTTTAATTAATTAATTTATTTATTCAGTTATTGTTTGTTTATTCATGTAGTTATTTATGTATTTTATTTGTTTTTGATTTATATATTGATTCATCAATCAATTTGATTGGCCGATTGATTGAATGAATTATTGATTTTAATATTTATTTATCAATAGATAAATTGTATCTATTTATTTTGTATGCAGTTTTTATTATTAAAACAATATCATTCACTTTTGTTTGTATCGATTCATTCTTCATTTGAACCGAAATCAAATATCATGATTTGAAATAAAAGCTCGTTTATTAATGCCAAAAAATAATAATTTGCCAATTTGTCACCTTCCTCATTTTCAAGAACAGACAAAGATAAATAAAGCTAACATGGAAATATTTCAAGCAAGAACACGAATACCTGGGAAACAGAGAATGTTGGAAACGATCTTGTTTTGAACAGACTGGTGCGTATACCATCATTGGTAGATTTAGGAGGTGGGTCAGTCGACCTCCTTTCAAATTTAGACACGTCCTTCCGCCCCCCCCCCCCCAACTAACCCAAAAGATGATAACCTTTTTCTCTCTTCTCTTTTTTTTTTGAGGGGGGGGGGGGGGGGGGAGGGGGGGGGGGTAAAGGAGCACCTGAAATGCGATTACTCTTTCTTTGCTTCTTTTATTTTTTTCTCGGATTTGTGCCCCCCCCCCCCCCCCCCCCCTCCGTTTACAAAATCCTTGGTCCGCCCCGCGTACTATTGAAGGGTTCATCGAAAATGTTTCAAGGAAATTGTTCCAAATGGTGTTAAATCTGAAAGCTTTTCCTCTAACGGATACAAGAGATTTTTAGAAGACGACACATCCGGTATTTATTTTCATAGAGGCAATTACTGTGCTATTATGCTCAATCCTTTTCCGGAAAATATGAATAAAGTGGCAGTAAACTTAGTATTATTGATCGCAATTGTACTTGAGATTGGCACATTGTGGTAAGTCGGTTACATGACATTTAAAATCAGACTTTAATAGTCAGGTCGGTCTATTTCATATGAAATAGCAAAGACAATGACAGGGGGCGATTCCATGAACTACACTCATTCATGGGATAGGGCCATGTTCCCTTTTAATAGTGTATCTGTGCATGATAATAAGTTGTAATCCCTACATAGGTATGGGCTCTTCAAATTGGCCTAATCGGTAATGTCCCTGTGATGTAGTAGGGGATGGGGGGGGGGGGGGGGACAACCTTCCCCTATGTTCCAACATACAAATTTACAATTTTCTTTTCTTTTTAGAGGACCTATTATAATAAAATGAGTGACCTGTGATTGATTTAAAGGATCCGTGGTAATGTTCAGTTGGTACACTGTCTCTTTAATATCGTCATAGTCTGCTCGCAAGCGATGACATGAGATCGTGCGATTGTAAAAACAAAGAGAGAGAGAGAAAGAGAGAGCGATAAAATACTAACTCCTTGTATGTATGATAACAGTGGGGCATGATAAGTGTGGCAAGTCACGCGAACCCAGGATTAATCCGACGAATAGTTGACCACCGAAGGAGAACCCGCCCACTACTCAGTGGCGTAT